>CM056950.1:12500821-12670387 GCA_029856935.1 Cyclocarya paliurus
GAGAGGAAACAAAATTCCATCTTGTTAACTGTAATAAATTTGTTTCTCATTACTAATGATGGCTTGGGAGTATGCAACTTGAGGATTTTTAATAAAGCTTTGTTGGAGAAATGGTTATGGAGGTACCACTTGGCGGGGAATTCGCTGTGGAAGGAAATTATTGACTTTAGACACGGAAGTGCTTTTGGGGGGGGGGGGAGGGCTGGTGTTCCAATGAAGTGAGGAAGGGGGGTATGGCGTGGGCTTATGGAAATTTATTAGGAGGGGATGACAGAGTTTTGAAAATCATATCCGTTTTGTGGCTAGAGAGGGTACCAGAATCAGGTTTTGGAGTGATGTTTGGTGTGGAGATTGTGCTCTTGATAGGGCCTTTCCAGCTCTCTATCGTATTGTAGCTAATAGGGAGGCTACTGGGGCGGATTTGCGGATATTTTCCCATGGTTCTCACCAATAGTGTGTCCTATTTAATAGGGATATTCATGATTGGGAATTGCACACTGTTTCAGAATTTTTCAGATTGATATATTCCATGGGAAACACTACAGCACAGGGGGATAGGATGCAGTGGAGACCCAATGACATCAAGAAGTGTGCAGCCAGGGCGTATTACAAAATATTGACATTACAAGGTAGGGTTCCCTTCCCTTGGAAGAATATTTGGAGGTCCGATGTGCCTTCTAAAGTAGCTTTCTTCGTATGGATTGTTGCTCTTGGGAAGATTTTGATCACGAACAATTTGAGGAAAAGGGGGCTCATTGTGATAGATTGGTGCTATTTGTGTAAAAACAGGGAGAATCAGTGGATCATTTATTATTGCATTGTGAGGTGACAAGGGTGTTGTGGGTGAGATCTTTAGAAGAGTTGATGTCGCGTGGGTAATGCAATTGAGGGTGGTTGATCTACTAACTAGTTGGAAGGAGATTCAAGGTTGTCCTCAAGTCGCGGTAATGTGGAAGATGATTCCGTTGTGCATTATGTGGTGTATTTGGTCATAAAGGAATGATCGGTGCTTTGAAGATAGGGAGCGCACAATGGCGGAGCTTCAAAATTTTTTGTACACACTTTATTGCTTTGGTTGTCAGCCATTGTGTCTAATGGAAACAATGCTCATGATTTCTTGTCTTTTATCTATCGATCCTAGAATGTATTTAGGTGTTTTTTTGTATACTTCCTGTGTACACGGACTGTGCCTATTTTATTCATATCAATAAAATTTACCTCTTACTTATAAACAAAAAAATAAACAAAGTTCTATGAGAAAATATTTTTGACATAAAAATTCTATTATCGGAGCTAGGAATTTTACTGTATACTTGGGTTATGCCTACTTTTCTTACTAATAAAGTTCTTTTTTACTGATAAAAAAAATTATATTACCGGAGTAATGCAAAAAAAACGAAATCTGATCATGGAAACTGGCTGTTCCTATCACTCCCAATTGCCCAATTTGTGGAGGAACAGCTATATATCATCATACAACTTCTAAGCAAATTAAACATGCATTAAGGGTGGTGGTTCAATGGTCCTTGGGTTACTCCAAAGTGGTTTGGCATGTACTAGGTCCTGGGTTTGAATCCGAATATGGATTTACCTTAGACTATTAGTATTAGCCGCCTAAAGATTTATTGAATTCCATTTTACCTATATAAAAAAAAGATTTATTGAATTCCCTAGTGGGTCTGGGGTTTAAGCTAAGGCTCAAACCCGACTTGAGGAAGTGCCTATGGCTTCCTGCTGTCTAGGCTTCTCCTGTCCAGTTTCCAGTGGGTAGGGTGCGACTATGGTCACTCCCACACAAGGAAGTCATCTCCAGTCGCCCCCTCCTACCATTTTTCTTCATTAAAAAACATGCATTTTTTTAACATACTAACAACTCTAAAACTGCCTTTGATATTACCCACTAGACACCAAAGAAAAAAGACTAGCAACCAAAAAATCTCTCACAACAAAGCAGTGCACAAATGATGGTCAATTGTATGTTAACCTCAATAGGTGCCTTAGTATGGCAAATACTTTTCAGAGTGCTTGAAGATCCTAAGAATGTGGGCATCAGATATGCCATACATCGTTTTCTTCTTACTTATCAGAAAATAAAAAAGAAATGCCATACATCGTTTACCTCTAGCAAGTTCTATCCACTCCTTCATAGGTATGGACAATTTTTTTGATAAGGTACTGAAAAACCATAGAATGCAATGTCAAAGAAAGAGGGTATCAAACATACCATTCCTCATCAAGCTCCAGCAAATTCTATCCTCTCCTTTACTACATCCTGATTTGAATGCAACAACTAAGAAAAGAGAGGCAACTGATTCCAACTACAAATGTTGAACCCATTTGACAAACTTGAGATATCATAATGAGCCCCCTTGACATACCCAACTAAGAAAATGGGCATCCTTTTTTTTTTTTTTGGTAAGTAGAAAATGGGCATCCTTATCCTCAGTAAAAAGAAATAATCCGGGAATAAGTCTCCAAAGCAATCTGCCCATGACCATACATCATACGAAAACAGAACAAAGAACGATCGATAGTTTTAAACTTAAGATATGATGAAATAGGTTGATTCCCATTATGCTTTTGGAAAGGCCTGGGCATGAGATCCTCTCACTAAATCAAAAGACTGCTAACCCTAAATTTCTCTATGCATTTACAATTTTTTATAACTCAATCACAACCTTTGCAACAACTAAGCTTATCATCATTTCTCATACTTTGAGGACTCTAGATTTATTGTTGACATCTGCATGATAAGATTCAGAAGCCTGCTTATACTAGCAAAAAAAATGCAGCACGTTTTCCCAAAGCATCACATCTCCTATAGTTGTATAGAATAATATTCTAGGGTCATACCTTTGAGCTAATAGAAAACTCATACCTATAGCCTCCAGTTGCAACTTTTGTAGCACATTGCCTGGTTCTTCCGCATTTAATGGTCTCTCTAGATGTGATTCTGGATCAGCAGCTAATGCACATGAAAAAAAGAAGATAAAATAGCTTTTAGAGAAATGGAATTGACAAAGGTTAATAATCAAAGTTGAGATGAAAACTATACTAATGGAGTAATGCAGGAGCAACAAAATATGAGCAGAAGAATTGCACATATGCATACATTTATTTTTCGAGAAATAAATTCCTTTAATGTTAAATGATTTTCAAAAGTCAGAAGGAATTTAAACAACATAAAGCTTTAATTTCGAGTGTGAAGTGTATTTTCTAGCCTATATTAAAGAAACTTTCATTTTAGAAGTAAAGCTTATGTCTAGTAACACAATCTGTCTATTCCCATTTGGGCTTGGTATATTTTGGATAGATTTCTAATTTTTACGGGCTTATTGGCCATTAGGGGCTCTCTAGTATGGGCTAGGTCTTTTCTTGTATACATCCAGTGTACTTGATTACTCCTATTGTTATTAATATATATAATATTTTTACTTAAAAAAAAATTAGATCTTGAGATTGAAACATGAAAGGAATGAATTTGAAGGGACAAAAATGGAAAAGAGGAAAAAAGGGATAAAGGGAAGGAAGTACATCATAAGAAGAGAACTCGGTGTGGGGGCTAATTACCCAAAGAAACAAAGTTTTCATTTGGAAAATAAAATTCTTCAATTTCACGAGGAGGGAGGATGGAAATTCCCTTAGTAAGCACAATTAATTTAATAGCCATGAACAAGATCTTATGAATCTATAATAGCAACTAGAAATTGAAAATTAAAACAGTACATTGTAAGTGCTGCACATGTAATCAGACTAATGTAACCCTCACTTGATTTTTCCTCAGAAGGAACTGGCTTAGCACATGGGATTTCTGCATCATTCATACAAGCTCATGTTAGTTCTCATTATCAAATAATTCATTCTTTGCAGTTTAGTTTTTCGTCTAGTCTTAATATTTTTTTATTACTTCTCTCGACCTTTACCCAGCAGCCTATTAGAAGATACCCTTTTCTTTCTCCACAGCAACTAATGGTATTACAGGCTCAACTCTATATAGCCTCAGACTCTACAATACAATAGTGTCACAAATCTAGGTCCCCATTTTGAAACCTAATACTGCAACAAATTGCTTCTTTGGACAACCCAAGATGACACAATTCAATCATCAACTGGGATTTTCTAATATAAAGACGTGACCCCCTGAGTGTAAGACACAGAATTTGTAAAATCAGCGACCTCCTCCAGTTTTTAAGATTTTCTGCTTAGGAACTTCCATGTCATTCATCAAGAGAGAAATGGTAGTAATACAAATGAGTGGCATACCTTTGTGCTTCTTGAAACAAACCACGGAGCAACTGCGACCAGAAAAAAGCAAGAAAACACAGACATCAGTGAGAACTGAAAGTATTTTCCGACAAAAAAAAGAAGATGTTTAGCAGCTTCTAATGGCTTACTAAGGCACTAGACATGCGGGACACTTGTACTTCGATTGTGTTTCATTGCAGATTTCACATAGTCGAGGACCCATTTGACAGCTCCACTTCTAGCTATCAAAGTGAACATTTTTTCAGAGGAAACAAACAGATAAAGAAGATGAATATCAGAGCTGTTACTAAAATCATAAAAACAAAAGAACCAAGATTTTCCTTGGGTTAGAATACACATACATAATTGAAATAACTTTTTTAATTAAAAACCTTATTTGGAAAAAAATTAAGATAAAATATGGCGAAGCTGGGAGACTCAACTCTTTGTTTTACCCACTAGGTTGCAAGCGAGAGAAGAGAGAACAGGCCTTCTGGTTGAGTCCCTACTCTTTGTTTTACTTTTAAACATAAATGTGACGTGGCAGCATCCTGACCGTCAAAGTCAATACACAAACCCTTTTACCAGTCTGTCTCTCAGAGAAGAGAGAGAAACTAATCAATCGAAAAAGATTCGAAACCGAGAAGGAAAGCATGGGTCAGGAACTCCGGGTGGTCTGAACAGGCAAGGTCTACCGGGCGACCGAAAGCACGACGGCTCTGACAAGAAGGAGAAGAAATTCGAGCCGGCGGCTCCTCCGGCCCGAGTTGGTCGCAAGCAACGCAAGCAGAAGGGCCCCGAGGCGGCGGCTAGGCTCCCGACCGTGACCCCGCTGACCAAGTGTAAGCTCCGCCTCCTCAAGCTGGAGCGCGTGAAGGACTATCTCCTGATGGAGGAGGAGTTCGTGGCGAACCAGGAGCGGCTCAAGCCGCAGGAGGAGAAAGCCGAGGAGGACAGATCCAAGGTCGACGATCTCAGGGGATCACCGATGAGCGTTGGGAACCTGGAGGAGCTTATCGACGAGAACCACGCCATCGTGTCATCCTCGGTGGGGCCTGAGTATTATGTGGGGATCTTGTCGTTCGTGGACAAGGATCAACTCGAGCCTGGGTGCGCCATCTTGATGCATAATAAGGTAATTCAAATTTGATTTCGTTACTGATTGAGTGTTTGGTGCCGATATAGTGGAGTTTTTTTTTTTTTTTTTCAGGCGAAATAATAATCTTTAGAGAGTGAATTTTATGTTGTTTTCACTGGGCAATTCCAATTTGCTTTGGATACATTAACTTATAAAGAGAAATGGGTACTTTAGTAGTTTGTTGGTATTTAGAATGTTTTCTTAACATATGCATGTAAAGATGTATGTAGTGGAATTTTGAAACCTGGGAGACTTTGGTTAAGTTGGTAGTTGTTTCTCTAAGAACTCACTTTGCACGTATTTGACTAGAAACTGAGATAGTCTTTTTGCAAACTAACATTGAACAAGAAAGAAGTTTGATACCATCCTTGTGGATGTGGCAAAAAAATACAAGGTTATGATGAGAAATAAATTTCTGTTTTATCAAAATAGACATGGTCGCACGCACAAAAAGGAAGGAAAAGCAAAAGTATGGCCACAAACTGTCGCTTAATTGATGATAATCTTTATGCTGCTAATAAATATTTGTTTTATAGCCATTGTTGTAATTACACACTTCAGTTTGCTCCTTAAGATAATTCCTCAAATCTATGGGGTCTGAATTCTCAGAAGATTGTTCAACAATATGATTTGACAGAGCACGTTAACTTTGATGACTATATAGATTGTCTTGTTGCACTCTCTGTTGGCCCCAAAATGAGAAAAATTATTCGCTTTACAGTGTCATTATCTGTATTGGTTTTTACTGAATAGCTCTTATGCCACTGGACAAGGAAGAAAGAATCTAACCTTCTATATCTGTTGTCCCTCTCAGGTACTTTCTGTTGTTGGGCTTCTACAAGATGAAGTTGATCCAATGGTGTCTGTAATGAAGGTTGAGAAGGCTCCCCTAGAATCATATGCTGACATAGGTGGTCTAGATGCCCAGATACAGGAGATTAAAGAGGCAGTTGAACTCCCTCTAACGCATCCTGAATTATATGAAGATATTGGTATCAAGCCTCCTAAGGGGGTCATATTGTATGGGGAGCCTGGAACAGGCAAGACTTTGCTTGCAAAGGTGTGTACTTCTCTTTCCTTCTGCTGTATATAATATTGTGTCAGTATCAGTTGATGATGCATTCTCCTGTTTCCTTTCTTTTTATCTACAAATTAGAATGTGATCTAATATAGCGGCATCAAAGTGTTAGGAAAACTCTTGCTTGTAGGACCTAATTAATGTTATGGAATTAAGTTGGAGATTTCTTATGAATCTTAGGGCTGCACACGGTCCGGTCCGGCGATGGACCGAAGGTTTTCGGTCCATCGATTGGACCGGACCGGACCGGACCGAACACTTAAGGGGACCGGACCGGACCGGTAGCTATCGGTCCGGTCCGGTCCGGTTCGGTCCGACCATCTTCTTTTTTTTTTTTTTTTTTTTTTTTTTAAAATCAATTAATAAAAAAAATTATTTACATTACTAAATTAAACTAAGTGACTTATTAATATGGATTATGTAACAAACTCAATAAAAAAATATTTTATATAGTCAATGATAATAAATTAGATAAAAATTACATTCTTGATGATGTTAATTATTATTTTATTACTAACTTAAAGTATGTTAATGCATAATGAGCCATATACAACTTTTAACATTTTGTATATGAAGTAATAAGTATGAATAATTTAATTATCCATACATATTATATCCATAATTGAGAAAGATATATACTTAACATACTATTATAAATAAGAATAAAATATTTAATTATACATACTATTATAAATTTATAAATTTATAAATTATACATATATTATAATTTACACTATAACTCTTAATACTTAATAGTATTAGTAATATATTAAAGAATATATTAATACATTGATACTAAATATATATAGTGATAGACTTATAGTGATTAGTTATTATGAATCATGATTTAGAGTAAGTAAATGACTCAAATTCAATGTATTATAAATATTATAATTTATGATTCTAATACTATAATGACAATTATAGTATAACTATATAATAGTATTAGTATAAAGTATTAGACTATTAGTAATATAGTATATAGTATAGGCTATAGCTATATATTAGTAATATTAGTATAAGTATAATTGTATAACTATAACTATAGTCTATAGTTAATAACTTAATAGTTATAACTATACTAAATCGTTATAACTTATACTAATATATAATATAGTTATAATAAATCACTATAATATAGTATAACTAAACTAATATAACTATTAGTATAACTATATAATAGTATTAGTATAAAGTATTAGACTATTAGTAATATAGTATATGCTATAGCTATATATTAGTAATATTAGTATAAGTATAATTGTATAAGTATAATTATAGTCTATAGTTAATAGTTATAACTATACTAAATCGTTATAACTTATACTAATATATAATATAGTTATAATAAATCACTATAATATGGTATAACTAAACTAATATAACTATTAGTATAAGTGTATAACTATATAATAGTATTAGTATAAAGTATTAGACTATTAGTAATATAGTATTATAGTATTATAGTATAGGCTATAGCTATATATTAGTAATATTAGTATAAGTATAATATTAATTGTATAAGGATAACTAATAAACTATAGTATATAGTTAATAGTTATAACTATACTAAATAATTATAACTTATACTAATATATAAATTAGTTATAATAAATCACTATAATATGGTATAACTAAACTAATATAACTATTAGTATAACTATATAATAATATTAGTATAAAGTATTAGACTATTAGTAATATAGTAATATAGTATAGGCTATAGCTATATATTAGTAATATTAGTATTAGTATAATTATATAAGTATAACTATAGTCTATAGTTAATAGTTATAACTATACTAAATCATTATAACTTATACTAATATATAAATTAGTTATAATAAATCACTATAATATGGTATAACTAAACTAATATAACTATTAGTATAACTATATAATAATATTAGTATAAAGTATTAGACTATTAGTAATATAGTAATATAGTATAGGCTATAGCTATATATTAGTAATATTAGTATTAGTATAATTGTATAAGTATAACTATAGTCTATAGTTAATAGTTATAACTATACTAAATCATTATATATAGTTAATAGTTATAACTATACTAAATCATTATAACTTATACTAATATATAAATTAGTTATAATAAATCACTATAATATGGTATAACTAAACTAATATAACTATTAGTATAACTATATAATAGTATTAGTATAAAGTATTAGACTATTAGTAATATAGTATATGCTATAGCTATATATTAGTAATATTAGTATTAGTATAATTGTATAAGTATAACTATAGTCTATAGTCAATAGTTATAACTATACTAAATCATTATAACTTATACTAATATATAATATAATTATAATAAATCACTATAATATAGTATAACTAAACTAATATAACTATTAGTATAACTATATAATGGTATTAGTATAAAATATTAAACTATTAGTAATATAGTATAGGCTATAGGTTATAGCTATATATTAATAATATTAGTAATTTAGTATAAGTATAACTATAGTTTATGGTCTATACTTATAACTATATTAAATCATTATAACTTATACTAATATATAATATAGTTATAATTTCTTATAAACTTATAACTTATAATAAATCACTATAATATAGTATAACTAAACTAATATAACAACTAATATAACCATTAGTATAACTATATAAAATATATAATAGTATTAATAGTCTATACTTAATTATAATATAGTATAATTATATATATAAATTAATTATATATAAAAAATATATAAAAATTAATTATATTCGGTCCGGTCCGGTCCGAAAATCAGCCGGACCGTGGACCGGACCGAATTCATTCGGTCCAAAAAAAAATGGACCGGACCGGACCGGACCAAATTCGGTCCGGTCCGGTCCGGTCCGGTTTTCTCGATCCGGACCGACCGATTATCAGCCCTACTTATGATTGTTCACGCATCTGGGTTTTAATATTTGACTTATATCTTATTAAGTAAATTATATCTACATGTACAATACTTCATTCATTGCCATAGGCTTATACATCACTTAGTATGTTATTTTGACGAAGTTGCCTCTTATTACAATCTCCATATCTAAATGGTTAAATGTGCACACATGTGCCATTTGAGCAAGCTTTCTGCTTTTCAACTTGTAATTTGAGCTTGTAAGCTTGCTTGTGCTCTTCTCAGGCAGTAGCAAACTCAACGTCAGCGACTTTCTTACGAGTTGTTGGTAGTGAATTGATTCAAAAATACTTGGGTGATGGTCCAAAATTAGTGAGGGAACTATTCAGAGTGGCTGATGATCTCTCACCTTCAATTGTTTTCATCGATGAAATAGATGCAATTGGTACAAAGAGGTGAGTTTGTGAAATTTCTATGGTAAACAATTTTTATGGAGTGCCTCTGACCAGCAGGTCCCGACAGGTATGATGCCCACTCAGGTGGAGAACGTGAAATTCAAAGGACTATGTTGGAACTGCTGAACCAATTGGATGGTTTTGATTCAAGAGGTGATGTCAAAGTGATTCTTGCAACCAACAGGATTGAAAGTCTTGACCCAGCTTTGCTTCGGCCTGGCCGAATAGATAGAAAGATAGAGTTCCCTCTTCCTGATATCAAGACAAGGAGGCGCATTTTTCAGGTACACTTAAATGTGTGCAAACAACACACTGAATATATTCCTGTCTTTTGATAATTGTATCTGCCATATTTGCTTCATTCTTGATTAACCAAAAATTGTATTTCTGGATTGCAGATACACACTTCAAGGATGACATTGGCTGATGATGTCAACTTAGAAGAATTTGTTATGACTAAGGATGAGTTCTCCGGAGCTGATATAAAGGCAATTTGTACTGAAGCTGGCTTGCTTGCTTTAAGAGAACGCCGTATGAAGGTCAGTTATGCTTCAATTCTTTTTGACTTTTGGCAAAGGTTTTTCTTTTTTAATTGCTTGAGGTGCACTTTTAAAGACTGGAATATTGTTGTTTGCTCAGAAGTTTAATGGCAAAGTTCATACATTCATCAGCTCCTTTAGATTTTTTTTTTTTTTTAATCGGTAAACAAAATTTTATTAATCATAAGGGATAGGCAAAAGCCTGTATACGGGACATATACAAGAGCATCGCATTAGCATGCTAGTTCAGCGATACAAGAAATTCATGGAAACTCATTCCACTTTTTTTTTTTTTTGTTAAGTAAGAAGCAATTGTATTGATAAAGATAGGCATAGCCCAAGTACACCGGAGGTATGCATATATGAGTACTCCAAATTAAGAACTAGAAATTGTTATAAGGAAATCATGGAGGCTGAGACCATTTAGCTCTAAAGCAATGGCCCACATAAATAAAGTATTCTAGAAAAGCTCCTAAACTCCTCTGAGAAGCGTTCATGATCCTCAAAGAATCTATCATTCCTTTCACTTCAAATACACCAGAAAATACAAATAGGAGCCATCTTCCACAGCACTGTAATCTGTGGTGTACCTGTGATCCCTCTCCAGCTAGCTAGTAGTTCCATCACCGTTCCCAGCATGACCCATGCTACTTCCAATCTGCTGAAAAAGTAAGTCCATGTCTCTTGCAAAATCACAATGTAAGAGTAAATGATCTACCGTTTCTACACTATTTCTGCACATACAACACCAGTCCGTAATTATGAGTCCACGCCTTCTTAGGTTGTCCATGGTTAGTATCTTCACTAAAGCTGCTGTCCAAATGAAGAATGTAATTAGCTGCTGTCCATTGAAATAAATTACAACCAACCAATGGAGTAAAGTATTGAAAAACAATTTCCTAAGCTCTTCCATTGATCGTTCTCAATCTTCAAAGCTTCTGTCATTCCTTTCCCTCCAAATGCACCACCATAAGCATATGAGACCATCTTCCATATGTTACCCTAAAGACCTCTCCAAGAAGCTAAGAGATCAATAACCCTTCTTGGCATCACCCAAGTTATTCCTACCCGAGTGAAGAAGTCGTTCCATAATGTCATGACAATCTCAAAATGAAGTAATAATCGATCAACTGACTTCCCGCTCTTTTTGCACATACAACACCACTCCATGACAATGAACGTTTCCTTAAGTTGTCAAGTGTGAGTATCTTCCCCAACGAAGCTATCCATACAAAGAAGAGTGCCTTTAAGGGTGCCCTTGTCTTCCAAATGCTCTTCCATGGGAATGGGTTGGTTGTATGCATGTGCATGGCTTGAGAGAAAGAGTGGACAGTGAACTTTCCTTTCTTGGAGTGATGCCAGAAAATCTTGTCATCAACTTCCCTCCTTATGCGAGTGGAATATATGAGATCATAAAACTCTGATATTGTGTCGACTTCCCAATCATGTGCATTTCTAAAAGAAGTGACATTCCATTGAGGAGCACTAACGAAAAAGTCCGCAATCGATGCTTCTTTCATTCTTGCTATGTCATAGACTTTTGGATAAGTTTCCTTGAGTGGCGGCCTGTCGCTACACCATATGTCATAAAATTTGATTTTGAGTCCATCATCCACCTCAAACTGGGTATTTCTAAAGTAGGCATCCCATCCTCTTCTTATGTGCTTCCAAAGCCCCACCTCATATGACCCACTTACCTCATTTGAGCACCAACCTCCCCACGCTTCACCATACTTCGAGTCAATGATATTTCTCTACAGGGTAACCTGTTCTTGGTGGTATCTCCGCAGCCATTTGCCCAACAAAGCCTTGTTAAAAACCTGTAAATTCCTGATATCCAAACCTCCTTTAGAATTAGAATTATTTCATAGATACTTGCCAGTATCTTGCTTCCCCAATGGTTTTCTATTATAAGTACGCCACCAATAGCTAGCAGTAAAGCTCCAAAATTTGATTCAATTTTGGAGAGTTGGAGCAGAGAGATGGACTTCTTCCATCTTAGGCCCCCTTTTGCTTTCAGGATACTGTATTGGATTGTCAGTAGCAACTTTTGTCGTCTTGTTTTCATCTTGTTTAAAGGAGCGTTAGTGTTTCAGTGTTGAGCTTCTCACCCATAAATAGAAGTAAAGAGAAAAAAAGGTTGCATTCGTTTATTTTAAGGTCTCCAGGAAATTATGCAAAATATATGCATGTTTTATGGAGTTGGTTCGATAGATGGGCTCGGCTGACCTGATGTTCAACCTTTACTTATGTGCTTCAGGTAACACATGTGGATTTCAAGAAGGCAAAAGAGAAAGTGATGTTCAAGAAGAAGGAAGGGGTGCCAGAAGGACTCTACATGTGAAGATATCATTCGCACATTAACGTACAACTTTTGTATTTTGGATTCGACCCGTACTTTTATTTACAATTTGGTGTCTAAGTTATAGATTATTTTACCTCGGAAGATTGCAATCCTTTGTTGTATGAAGAAGGTTCTCATTCAGGTGCTTCATTTGTGTTTTCAATTCGGTGTGGGTGCTTCATTGCAGTCTGGGTTAACCAATCAATGACTTGTGTATCTACAGAGACATAAAGAATTTTCTTGGACATGGTTCTTCGTGTTTTGATTCCATCTCTTGAGAAATAGAAGTCCAAGCCTAAAATAGAAGTTCCGTAGTTCTTGTTTTTGCATGGAGGCCATTGGACTATTATACTTTGTTGCATCTTCCACATTGCAGTATTTCAGTCAATTTGGTCCAGTTAACCTAATACAAATTGGTCTTGTATAGCACTCCTCCCAAATCTTTTTCCTCCAAGACAATGTCTCTATGAGATTTCAAGATTTTATCCAAGATCAGGTGCACTAACCAGGGTTATTGTTAAGCTCTTTAAGGCAACTGACTCTTAACCCCAACTAGATGTTTTGTTAATCACCGGTGATTTTGTTATATTTCAATCTGAATGCCCGCAATCTGTAACGTCTCAAAGGAGGCTTAAGTGACATTTGGGCTTATATTTTAAAAAGATTATTATAAAAAGCAAGAACTTCTATTTTCTAAGCAATGTGAGATTTTATACACCACCTATATTCTTATCAGTCAGTATGAAATATCACAATTAACCAACTTAGATCATTTTTTTAGTCATCGGTTTTCATAGCTTTTAACAATATCTATTTGTTTGGTTACTATTTATTTGAATAAAAAGAGATAAATTTATTTATTTTAAATTATATTATTATTAATTGAACTATATTTAAATACTATTCTCGCTCAAAGAAGCATGGTTTCATTTTACAGAAGCATTGGCTGTGGTAGAAATCTACTCGATGTGGTGTCAATGGCGCGCGCTAACGCAGGGATTAATCGCGACCCGGGTTTTTGACGCTCAGCAGCATGACACCTTTTGGATTCAAAGTTTTAAGGCCTGTTATTAATGCATAGATCACTTGGATTGTTATCTTAAAAAAGGAGAGGAAAAGAATCCAGAAGAAAGAAATAAAATTGAACTGCTTAAACAGGACCACAATTTTCTTGCTTTCGCTTGATTACAAAAGCAATTAAGCATCTGAGTGTCAAAATTATGGCTTTCGTATTTAAACTTTTTCATAGTTTGAAGATGCAATTAACGTGAAAAAATTATTAAATTAAGGGACTGATTCATGGTGGTGGTGAATCACGACCCAGATTCCCACTTGTGAACAAGCTCATCAACATCTTCCTGGATGTTTCTCAAGAAAATTCCATCATCTTTTGCAGTCCAAATGCAATTCTTCCAATTGCATCTGTAAGAAAGCCACGTATCTTTGCTCAGCCAAAACACCTCTAATGCTGCATGGGCGTTGCTGGTGCGCATATAGCACCAGAAAAGCGTCGTCCCAGTCAAGTTCTCTCTGAAACTCCAAGAGTATACATCCCCCACCACGAGATTGTGCGTACCCAGATCATCATCTTTGGATTTGCAATGCAGGAACAATGAATGTTGGCTGCTCAATCCATTAACAACGTGAACATGCCATATTCTCAAGGGAAATCCGAACTTAGCTTCATGAGCCAGAGAGGGAGGAGTACTCATGGCTAATATCACCATTAAAAGTAAGAAAACCAGAAAGCCATGAACACTCCTATGAGTTCTCATTGTTTTTGCTGCTCTAATTGATTTGTTTGCTGCCAGTGATGGACCAATATGATTTATATATGACTCAAAATACTTAATAAATGGCAAGCAATTTAATTATTAGCGAATATTAATTGTTACTAGATGTGTAGGCAAAGGATTAAATATTGAGATGCTTAATTATGCAATTACAGCATATGGTATCAATATTGTCTTTAATTTCAGGAGTAGCCGTGTTAATTGTTTTGGTCATGATGAACAATTTACTGATAAGATAAGAAAAATACTATTTATACTTATAATTTCTATTTACATGACAATATATGCTGTCATGTTAGTTATTGATACGCTAGAATTTATGAAATTTGAAATTCAAAATTTAAAATTAAAAAGAAAACTGATAAATTAATGAGTCTTGTAGTAAAATTGTAAGTAAAACTGTAAGTACATGTATCAGTACAACTCTACCAACAAACCTGATGGTGGAGTTCTCAAATGAGTAGTGCTACATATACTTACAATTTTTATATACACTTTTACTTACAAGATTTATTTTGTCAGTTTTGTTTTTAAATTCAAATTGAATTTCAAATTCTATATTTACCAGCATATCAATAACTGACATGTAGAGAAGTAAATTTTTTGTAAGTTTTTCTTAAGTACAAATAATATTTTTCTTCTCGAACTTCAAATTAATTATGGTTACATTTAGATAAAAGAATTTATATTTATATTTGGAATAAATTAATTTGAAATCTAAGATTTTGAAAGATTAAAAATTGGACTAGATTGGAACAAAAGCCTAATCTAATTTTTAATTTAGGATTCAAATGGACGAGATCAATCCAACTCATTCTCTCAAAATTCAGCCATCAAAATACACCACAAATAATCAAGAGATTTTATTATCTCAGCCTTTGTCACATGTGGTATGCCATTAAATTGTACAAACAACAAGGTTTGGATAGTAAGATGAAAATTTTTGATTTTAGATAAAAGTTTAAAATATTATTTTTAATATTATTATTATTTTGAGATTTGAAAAGGTTGAATTGAGATTTGAAAAAGTTGAATTGTTTATAATATTTTGTGTGAGAATTTGAAAAAGTTGTAATGATGAGATGAGAATTTTGTATCTCATCTCACTTGCCTAACCTGCCCATATCTTTACAGAGACTTTTTTTTGAAAAAAAAAAAATTTTAAATTTTTATTCGAGTTTGGTAGCCTTGACGGGGGAGAGAGAAAAACTTTTTTTTAATAGAATAAACTTTCATTCATAACTCATGGATTACAAAGTTTTTCAGAACTAATACATTGCACAATCACTTCAGGTCCCTCATCAATCCACACAAGCTCATTTTCACAAGATAATGCAAATTTGGCTACTTTATGAGCTGCTTGATTACCATCTCTAAACAGAATGTGTTGAAGTCTCCATGTACATCTACCCTGCAAAAGATCCTTGATGTCCACAATAATCTGACCATACCATGAGCAATCCTCCTTTGTGCCTTTTACAGCTTTAACTACTGCTAGAGCATCCCCTTAAAGATGCCATTCTCTATCCTTAGCTTAGTACACAGTTCCATAGCTCTCTCCAATACTAACATCTCAGCCTACAATGGGTTATCCACAAAAAGTTTTGGCATGCAAACCGAAAACATTAAGGCTTCGTTTGTTTTCGTAGATGAAATGAGATGAGTTGAGATTAAAGTTAAAAAGTTAAATAAAGTATTGTTAGAATATATTTTTTAATATTATTTTTGTTTTGGGATTTAAAAAGGTTGAATTGTTTATTTTATTTTGTATTGAAATTTGGAAAAGTTGTAATGATTAGATGAGATAAGATGAGATGGATTTGAAAGAGTTGAATTGTTTATTTTATTTTGTATTAGAATTTGGGAAAGTATAATGATAAAATTGAGATGAGAAGTTTTCTGAAAATAAACGAGGCTTAAATCACCCTCCCAATTCCTAACCACAATATCTCCAACTATCTTGGATCAGTTACTATATAAGGCTCCATCCCAATTAACTTTGTACCAATTCATCTCTAGTTTTTGCCATCTAGTAGGTACTGATCAGGTCCTCTGGTTTACTTCTTCAAAAGCTTTGTTATTAATCACATGTGCTTGCTAGAACTTTTCTTTTTCTTCCCTAGCCTTCTCCCACACTAAATTGGGACTTTCAAACTTCTCTTAAAAAACAAACATTTTCCTTCGCAACCAAATTCTTCTCACAACACAAGCAATCTCCTCAATCTAATTTTTCTGTAATGCTTCTATCATATCTTCACAAATATTGTAAAAGTTAATAGCTTCACAATTCTCCTTCTGTAAACAACTGGATGAGTTTGCCCATACATCCTGAGCAGCATCACAACTCCATAAGAACTGAATGTTAGTTTCCTTAAGTTGTCCATAGATAGGACATACATCATTAGCTGTAACTTTCCTTCTAAACAGATTACTCATTGTGGGAAGTGCATCACCAACAACTCTCCAGATAAAGATTTTAACTATATTTGGAATATTCATATCCCAAATTTTCTTCCAAGCCTCAGAGCCATTAGGATGGACTGATGACTCACCTCTGCAAGCCCTTTTTAATTGATATGCTAGATAATAAGTAGATTTAACTGTAAAAGGACCAGACTTGGTAAGACCCCAAATCAATTTATCTTCTTGTCCTCTCTTACTAAGTGGGAGCCTTTTAACTGTTTCTGCCTCATCCTCATGTAACACTTCATTTATTACGTCAACATTCCAGTAACCATTTCCATCAGTCAGTTTGTTAACATAGGCATCTTGATGCAACAATCTAATTGGAGATTGAATCATATAGGTGGTAGGAGTATGGAACCACTTATCACCCCATATTCTTATCTTATCTCCCTTTCCCACCCTCTATCTCATCCTTCCTTTTATCAAGATACTAGACTCACAAATACTCCATATCTGTGATGGCCCACAACCCATGTTTGAATTCAGAATGTCCCCATGTATATAGTATTTCTCCTTCTTAATCTTAGCAAATAAGGAATCATGTTTTGTAAGCAACCTCTAGTACTGTTTTGCCAACATAGCTTGATTAAAACTTTAAAGCTCCCTGAAACCCAACCCTCGACTTTTTGAAAGCCCTATCTTGCTCCACTTCTTCCACTAAATTCTTCTATTTTTATCCATATATCCCCACCAAAATCTTGCCATCATATTTGATATTTCCTTACACAACTATTTTGACAACTTAAAAACACGTATTGCATAAGTAGGGATTGCTTATTAATTGATTTTATTAGTATTTCTTTCCTTGCTTGGACGAGACAATGATTTTTCCAGCTATTGATTTTTTCCACGCCATCTCCTTAATTTGTCTAAAATCTTTATATTTTGATCTTTCCACCATGGTAGGCAAGCCCAAATATTTCTTAGCATCACCACACACTTTTGCACTAGTAATATTTACTAATTCAGTACATTCCTCCTTGCTTGCATTTGAACAGAAAAAGAGTGAAGTTTTATGCAAATTGAGTTTTGTCTAGCTGCCATCTCATACTTTGCCAAAACATGTTGCACAACACTCCATTGTTGATTATTAGTCATGCAAGAAATTAAACAGTCATCTGTAAATAGCAGATGATTAATATTGGTATCCCCTTGCCTTAGTCCTCTTGTTGGATATATTACACAACTAGGTTGACCATTCACCAGAATAGAATATTTTATATTATAAATACACTTCATAATCAAATCTGTCCACCTACTATCAAAACCCATTTCCTCCATCACTGCCCTCATATACCTCCATTCCACCTTATCATACGCTTTTGACATATCCAATTTTAGGGCCATATAGCCACTCTCCCATTTAATCTATATTTCATAGTGTGCAAGGCTTCATATGCTATAATAATATTATCTGAGATTAGCTTGCCAGGTATGGACGCACTCTAATTGAATGAAATAACAACAGGTACACTCTCTTCAGCCTATTTGCAAGTCTTTACAATAAGTTTATGCAAAACATTGCATAAACTTATTCATCTAAAGTCAGTCACTGCACTAGGATTCTCTACCTTTGGAATTAAAGCAATGTGCATATTTTTTTCAAAAACTCCATTGTTAAGGAATCTGAGAACTACAGTAGTGGCTTCTTCTCAAACAACATGCCAAAATTCTTGATAAAAACAATTTCCAAGACCATAAATCTGGTCATTGGAGCCTTTAATGGCCCCATATGACTTAAAGCCTCTTCCACTTCCCTCTTTAGTAAAGTCTTGGAGAGAAAAACTTGAGAGACCTTGATCCATCTCTTTCGTGAGTGAGGGTGCGTTTAGTATCTAATAAAATATGTCACATGTTAATGGGTCAAACCATGATATATTCACACAGGGTAGGCCTACAAAAACTAATAAACAGGAGAAGAAGCACATAAAATCCAAGAAGAGGTCCATAGAAAAGAAACCTACGATTGAAATATATATATATATATATATATATTTAAATCTCATTTATTTGAATAAACAAAGATGCACAATCCCTTATTATTTTGCTTCAATTTAATGATGGTTCCCCCACTTATCTTTCAAGCGGTATTATGCTAATAATTACACACACACACACACACACACACACACACACATATATATAGGTAAATTCCATGCATCTAGTTCTCGACCTTTCCATCGAGAATATGAATACCCGCATTCCTTCGAGAGACTGAACTAACCATGTATTGAGAAATAGTAGAGAAAACACAGACAATGATGGCATAATTAATGGTGTGGAGGATAAAATACCTAGTCTGCTAAAGGCTAGACCTAGCCCACCAAGCCACACTAGAAGACAAAATAGAGAGGGGAGTGGGAGACAAATGAGGGTTGGGTCAGGAGAGTAAGAGAAAGGTGTCAGGAGAGTAAGTAGAGGGTGTTAGGAGAGTAAGAGAAGGGTGTGAGGAAAAAGAGTGAGAAGCCACTCTAGAAGACAAAATAAAGAGGGAGGGGAGTGGGAGACAAAGGAGGGCTAGGTCAGGAGAGTAAGAGAAAGGTGTCAGAAGAGTAAGTAAAGGGTGTTAGGAGAGTAAGAGAAGGGTGTCAGGAAAAAGAGTGGGAAAAGAAGGGACACTCAGACACGCTAAGGGTTAGGCCTCACCTTGGCTGATAGATACACAAAGGGACGGGTCACATCATGGCAGGCAGACATGCACAATGGGGAGTGAGATAAAAGTAAGGGACCAGATGACTAAAGGGATCTTCTTCTTCTTCTTCAGCAACCTCTCGAGGAAGACATCTTCTCCAGCAAGAAGAGCTCCAACTTTCTTTGTACAGAGAAATGAGAGGCCATGAGAGACTGTAAACAAGTATATTATAGTGAATTTTTCCTCTCCAAATGCCACTAATCTCCTCACCACTGTTGCTGCTCAAGGGATCAAGCTACTCATCTTTCGATCCCAGAAATGTAGATCGTGTAAAGAACACATGCACTCAGCACATGTATTAGTGGGCAAATACTAGGCACTTAAGTGCGCAATATCACACAAGACACTGTGCACCCACGTGTATGGTACCATGCACAAACACAAGTCATGCACATTGGCATCGTGCATGGCATGCATAGTGCCTTGCAAAACACACAAGGGTTGCATAACTCCATGCACCTAGAAGCCTCGCGGTAACGAGCAGCGAGGTACAGTGATCCTCCGTCGGCCACCATGTTGATCGTTGGTGGTTTCTGTCCAAACCACAGTGGACCCCACCTGTGGGGCCACGCCTTGTAGATGCTCCATACACCACGATGCAAGCTACTGTGCACCCAAAAGCCTCGCGGTAGCAAGCCACAAGGTTTAGTGAACTGCCGGCAGCCACTGTCTAACCCACAGTGGCCGCCACTCGTGGAGTACCCCCAGTGGCTGGTCCGTTCACCATGGCGCATGGCAACATGCGCCCAGATGAGCCAAGGCCTTACTATGGCCTAGCAAGAGCACTATGCAAGCAGTCCTCCTATGAACCGTCGGAGCCATTTGTCTCCTCGGAGATAGTCCATGACTGCCTGGCCATGGCGGAGGCCTTGCCGCACGTCCACATGTATGAGAATGCATGTGGCCGAAATCTTCTCAGCCTAGTCCCACCACAGCACAGCAAAGCCACCGGCGGCCACCCATTGGCTCACAAGCATTATCCTCCCCCCAGGTGTGGTTCCCTACCACCATAGCCGCAAATGATGACTGTGAGCCACATGCACAGTGCATTAATCATGCATCAAAGAACACGACAGGCTCATGACACTACTGTGAGCCCCATGTCCTCGCCAGTGGTCACCACCTGAACCTCCGCCACATCCAAGTACACCTCTCGACACATGCACAGTGCTCGTGTCTCATGCGGTTGAGTACACCTCCCACCACATCCGAGCTCCACATTTGTGTCTCAAGCAATCGAGTACGCCTCTTGCAACATCCGAGCCCCGCACTTGCATCATACATTGTTGAGTACATCCGAGCTCCACATCCGAGCTCCGCGCTTGCATCTCACGCGGTCGGGTACACCTCATGCCACATCCGAGTTTCGTGCTTGCATCTCACGTGGTCGAGTACACCTCCTGCCTAAATTCGCCCTTGGAGGCATTCTCGCTTAACATAAGCGGAGTGTCACCCTTAATGGCAGCCAGACACGTGCAATGGGAAGTGAAATAAAAGCAAGTGACCAGATGACCAAAGGGATCTTCTTCTTCTTCTTTAGCAACCTCTCAAGGAAGACATCTTCTCCAGTAGGAAGAGCTCCAGCTTTCTTTATATAGAGAAATGAGAGGACATGGGAGACTATAAACAAGTATATTATAGTGGATCTTTCCTTTCCAAACTCTCGTGGACGTAGGAAACATGCCGAACCATGTAAATTTGTTTGTCCTTTACTCTTACTTTCTCTGCACTTATTTTTCATTAATCGCAATGGACGTACGATTGCCATCGTGTAGCCGCATTGAAACACTGCAGGGGGCTCCAAACAACACGGATCAAGGCCCAAGTCTGCCCAGTGTCTAGGGAATGACTCTTTTTCTCCTTCCGGCCCGTTGTGTGATTTTTCCAGTATTAACAAATGGATTTTCTTCCAATTTACATTAGCATATCAAACAAGAATCACTTGCAGAAATAGTATAGAAAATGCAGACAATGATAGTAAGATAGAAGACTTTAGCCAGGGATACCAAAGTCCTCCCAAGTTATTCCATGTGACGCCCCCAGCCCCCGCTTGGGATTGAACGGTGATTGAAGCGTTGAGACATTTAGCATAAGACTGCATACCCCTTGTACATGAAAATTAAGATACAATGTACCTATTGATATCTAACAGTATTCAGTATATCACAACAGAAATTTTATTTAGGTCAAATAAACAAGACAATTATACCGAAGCACATAAATCCCAAAGCGGAAATTTTCGTAATTGTCATCAAAAGACTTAATTGTTCCAAAAGAAACTCCCAAAACGTGGGACCATTACATCAAGTGTCATCAAAATAAGTCATTCATAAAAAAGGGTCCCATAACATAAGTCCTTTAATGAGACTGATCCTACTTGGCCTTGTCTTGATTCATAATCCTCATCAGTTGCTCAAAAAGTTGCAACATCTAAGTGATGAATTGGTCAACTTCCAACCTTTCCAAAATAGATGACTCCTGAGAGACCTCGCGTCTATTCGAAGACTCCCTAGAAATCTAAGGAGATGGTCTCTTATGTTTCTCCATTACTATCCTCTTGGGTTCCTGTCACAACTTCTACCATTCCGAGTAGGGGAATGATATTGGAATGATAGTGGAAATTACCAAAATGAATTTCGAGAAATCTCAGTAAGTAAACAAATAACATGTAACAAATATCGTAGACATATGTAAGCAAACTTGAAATGAATGCATGGACATGAAACTTTAATTATGCATTTGACTTTTTCAAAAATACCGTGTATGTCATGCCTTTCATAACCTTTTTCTTTCATAAAAACATCTTTTCATCATTTCATACTTGTTCATTTAATATACTTGTGAGTTTGGATTTTTGTTCATATATCATAGTATACCTTGGAGCTCAAAACCTTTCTTTGACTTTTAAGTTATAAATGGATAACTCACGGCTCCCCTATGCACCATGTGTTCCCCACTAGTTATTGCATCAACCATTGACCCAATTTGACCAAGGTGACTACATCTTATTTTTAATCATTCATATTACAACAGTTTGCTTTTCGCTTTCACCGTAGGGCACCCACTAGCTTTAGGTGAAACCCCACTCTGGTATCCTTTTCTTTTAGGAACCATTCGAGGTTCGTAGATTGTACTTCATTGACCCAGGGATTAACACTCAATTTTAGACACTCCTAAGTGGACATGGGAGCTCCACTAGGACATTTCCCCGTCCTAGCCTTTGGGGTCGTGACAAAACTTTTAAAAGTCTCCTATTCTTTTTGAAAAATTTTCATAAAACCCAATGCATTTGACATGAACTATGAAACTTAGAACTTTCATGGGACACATGCAATGCCGAAATTTAATCATAACCATATAGCAAACAGTCGCGCATATCCATGTACATTTCACATTACAGCTTGAAAATATTAGAACATACGACCATGTTCTTTTTCATAAATTCTAAGGCATTCAATCAACAAACAAAAAATGAACATTCACAACTTCACATGTATCATGCAAAAACCGAGACACATAAACACTAACATGCATGAGAAAAAAAATTTATGACTTTAAAACTTTAATCACATCATGCTAACCCTTTATCTATGGTCATGGCTGAAACCTATTATTCTTGAATATACGTTACAACAACTTTCATGTACTTAGAATCTTCTAATGTGCCTAACAAAACTTTATCAATGAAACCTACATGTATAGCTGAAACATTAAGTGTACATGCTTAGGAAAAACAAACATTTCTTTGAGTTCAAACCCTTTAAAAGATTAGGCAAGGTGAAAACCTTCATGAACATGTTAAGAATCATGCAAAAATTTGAAACCCTAAATAGGGTAAGAATCCATTCCATATTCATGACATAAGATAACCACAATGAACCATTTCAATCATAGGTGGATCATTCACACAAGGATCTGATTATATCACATAGAAGAACATCATCAAATCAAGCATAATCATACAACCAAACAACAAGTAAGTTCACATTGCAGATACATAAAATATCAAGTACAAGTTAGAAGTTTACTTACAAAAATCCACAATTGATAAATAAGCAAGCTGAAAATATATATACAAAAAACATTAGGTTCGGTTATTTAGAACCCTAACCCGTGTGTGTATGTGTAAATTTATGACATATAGTCTAAGGAAAAACTCCCAATATTTTGGACCTCCAATCCTTAAGTCCGAAACTTGCATCAATTCAAACCCTAGTCTAAAAATAAACCCTGAAATCGTGTGTGCATGTGTGAGCTCTCATATGGAAAACTCCACAAAACAAGAGCTACTTCCTCTAGCTCGAGTGTGTGTGCATGTGAGAGCATGAGTTCATGGTGAGCTTGCAAAAACTGAAACTTGCCTCTCATGGTCGTGTGTGTGGTGAAATGGAATGGTGGTTGTTGACTTCATACCTTATGTGATTTCCTCCTTAGAAGGTATCCTCTAACTTTGTTTTTCCACAAAATGGTGTTTGAAAGAAAAGAGTGTAATGTGGGTGGTGTTTGTATGGTGAGAAAGTGATGAAAAGTAGAGAGAAAGGTGGTGGCCGAAAGCTTCAAGAGAAAATCCTCCAAGTGACTAAAAGAAATAGGGTTTTCGGCATCCTCTCCCTTTTATATACATATTAGGCATCTTGTACAAGCTAAGCTTATTTGCATGGATGCCAAGTGGCACCTCACCCTTGAGTCTCTTCCCCTTTTCCATCATTTGATTGTGTTGGGAACATAAGGGAGCTTTCTGGACAAGTGGCGCCTCCCTCTTAGGACCGAAACCTCCATCCCTTAATTGCCCTTCATATTGTGTCTTGATTCAATGAATCTCATGGTAAAATGGTCTTTCATCTAGTTAGGATCTTCCTCAATCTCCTACAAGTGTGCATGTGTGCCAAGTGGCACGTGAGGAGTGTGTGTGTGTGTGTATGGTGGCCAAAATATCCAACTCCTCCCAAGAAGATTTTCTTTCACCAATATTTTGGACATTGTGTGATTGGTCACAAAGGTGACAAAAGTACACAAATGTCCTTCCCCTAGCCGTCCACCTCAAGAGATTTTCTTACAAAAGACCTTCAAGAAACCCTAGTAGGCGTGTGACTCCTTCTTCCAACAAGATCTTGCCATTTCCTAGGACAAGACTCTTCACCTTCCATTTGCATGCATGACACATGGAAAAAAGCAAATCATGTTCCTCTATGGTTGCCGTGCATGCCCTTTAGGCCTTCCTCAAATTCCAACATCTCTCCCCCATAGTGACAAGTGTCCATACTATCACTTCACAAGAAAGCCTTCTTGCATGTATGACACATGGCAAGAGGGAATCCATTCCCTAGGGTAGGCGTGTACCCTAACTCCAATGGGCTCCAAAACCTTAATTCCACTACAAGGCCGAATTCCTCATGGGCTTGGGCCTTCCTCAAGATCTCACATGCCTTCTATTCCAACCTAATTTCTCAATGGGTTACTTCTCCTCTCTTGGCCCAAATTAACAATATATTATAAAATGCATAGAAAGCTTAACAAAAATCTTGGTCGTCACATCTCATCTCATATCGTCTCATCTCAATATTCAAACACCACAAACACAAATACTTTTCAATTTCAAATACTCAACTTTTTCTTCTAACCATTACCTAACCATTACAACTTTTCCAAACTTCTAAACAAAATATAAAAAATAATTTAATTTTTTCAAATTGCAAAAGAAAAATAATATTAAAAAGTTATATTCTAATAATATTATAAATTTATAATTTTTTTGTTCAATTTTTTTCTCTTTTTCCAAAACCCCATATAACATGTTAACTCAAATTTCACAACTATTCACAACTCATTTTACTAATATTTACAAATTATCTCATCTCAACTCATCTCATCTCACTATCCAAACGAGACTTTTAAAATCATCTCCCAAGTAGGAAGAACAAGCTCATCCAAACACTTGCTGCTAGCTAGTTTCTCCATGCAAGACAACCTTCTTGCTCCCTCAAAACCCTATGCCCCTACAACAAAAATTCATTTTTGGGACGATTTTTGTTTGGGATGAAATGAAAATTGTCCCAAAAAATGAGATGTAGGGACAAATTTCATCCCTAAAAAATGACAGAAGACATAAACTTCATCCCTAATAAAATAACCATTCGAACATTGACCAAAAATGTTCTTACAAAATAAAATAAACATTCAAACATATATTATATATAGTCGAACGAGAGTTTGGCTCGTTAAGTGACAAAACTTAGCGGGACATTGACTTAGCATTCGAACAACATATAACAACGTCTAAACGTCAAGGTTAATCAATTTTCAAATATATATTATATATCATCGAATGGGAAATTGGCCGATTACGTCTCTAAATTTAGCGGGATACTGACTTACCGTTCAAACAAATTATTATACCATTTGTATGAATAGGTTCATCAATATTTGAACGTAAAATAAAGAGTTTGAGCAAATATTTATTGTAGAAATATCTAAAGGGAATGGAGAAACGTTTGAACGGTATATATTCCGTTCGAATGGTGACATAAGTTTTATAATGTTTTATGGCAACACAGTACCTTACTTAATTATGGTCAAATATTTAATTTATATAAAAAATTAGTAATTAAATAACATATAATGGAAATCAATAATTAATTTAGAAAAGACAAATGATTCATAATTAAATTCAATTTACAAAACATAAAATAGTGTCTATACAAAAAAAAATGCAAATAAAAGATACAGATCACTATGATACCAACTCTCTATACACATCCTCGACTGTAGTTAGGTGTGTCTCTAGCTATATCAGTTGAGTGCTGATCGTGACTTGTGTTGCAGATATGACATCAATTTTTGTATGCAAGTCAGAGATGTTAGCATTAATCTCTATATGTAAGTTAGAGATGGCACTACAGATCTCCATATGCATTGCATCAATCACCATTGATGTTTGCATCAATCACCATGGATCTCCTCAGGAGTAGATGTGCATGATGCCTCAGCCTACGTGGATGTCTCACAGGCCGATACTCCATGATCTCTTGGGTGTGCATCTCCCTGAGTATTGACCTACTCTAGAAAAGGACCATGAAGAAGAAGTCTTGAGTGACCTATGCTTCATGATAGAGTGGAAGAGTTGATTAGTCCAATTGGCTCCCGTACACGCTCTACAATATTTGGTATGACTCCGACATGTAGGAGAAATCATGTGATCAAGATCCCAAATGGTAGTATATCTGTCGTAATGTACATGGCCTTTGATTGAATCCTAGTGAATATATAACCCACTAGATCGATAGGCACCCCATGAGCAACGTGTATCATAAACTTCACCTGATTCATACCAACCTCTATCTTGTGCTGTCGAGGATCAATGTTGTTGGTGATGATCAAGTTCATGATCTTGAAGAAACCAAATAGATCTGTCTGTTTGATGCTCTTTGTCCCATCATAGGGAGGAGTATCTAGAACAACAACCAACTGCCTCACCTCATGATTAGAGAGTCCATCGAGTATATCTCTATCAAAGCCCTCATCCTCAGATATATCTATCAAGTATATCTCTATCAGACCACAGATACGTTGTGCGCAATCGTGGGATACCAATGATATTGGTGAGTCTGTCTGCTGAAAATGTAATTGAGGTTCCCGAGACCGAGATCATGTATGGCTCATTGTCATCTTGGCTGGAATCACCAAGCTCTCTATAAAACTCTAAGGCAATGTCAATATAGGAAACAATGTCCCATGCTTCGTCCTTCTAGTCGAGGATTGGTGTCCAACCATGCTCAAGGAATACAACTGGCAAGGAATGACCCTCCCAGAGAAGATCCTGAAAGTCAGAGATCTTCACTTGATGTTCCAACAAAATAGTCCTCTTTCGAACTGCTTCGTTGCAAGGTTGTCCTGGTCTGCCATGCTTTTGTCCCCTATAAGACATTGTCAACCCAAAATTTAAAAATAAAATTAAAAAAATTAGTTATAAAATATCATACATAAACCTCACAAAATTGTATACTAATTAATATAATTTAAAACTATTTTGTATTATGCCGTCGGAACAAATAATTAAGCGTTCAAAAGGTACAAAAAATTTCAAATGGTTACACAACAATTCAAACATTATTGAAAGCATAAAAGCGTTTGAACATCAAATATACGTGTTCGAACGTTTTCGGTAGATCACTCAACCGTTTGAGACATGAGTCACACCCATTCGAATGAATAAACCATCGTTCGATCGGTTTCTATGGTGGTTAACTCGGTGGCCATTGAAATGAAAAGAATCCACTGCTTCCTTTCATTCTTCCACAAACAATAGACATAGAAAGACGGGATGTGCATAGAGGCATCTCGGCCTTGTATTTTTCAGCCACCTATTAAACATTATTAAATTGTGTACCTCTTGACTGGAAGTGGTATTTGATGATGGTGGTGATGACAACGGTTCAAAGGCAGGAGGAGCGTTCAATTGTGTACGTGGATGGTTTAGAGAGAGAGAGAGAGAGGATACGATCAATCGAAAAGTTCAGACATTGTTTAAATGTGTTATACCGTTCGAACATATGTTTTACGTTCGAATGATACTGTCCAAATGTTAAAATGAAACGTTCTACTGATGTTTTCTACAAGGTACTGTTTGAACACCAATATTTACCGTTTGAAGGGTACCTTGTATGCACTAATATGATACTAACAATAAAACTTGGAAAATGATAGTATGACTCTCAAATATGCTCACCAAATGTACCCACTCATATATTTTAATTTTTTTAATTTTTAATTTTTTCTTAATGGTTAAGGAAGTGACTATTAGTGAATATATATATATATATATATATATATATATATATATATATATTTGTTCTAAATGGTTAAGGATGTTTAACAAAATTCTTAAAGAAAAAGAAAAGAAAAAGAAAAAGAGTCATTTGCACTAGTTTTGGAGTGCAAATTTGGTGTGCATCCTAGTATTGTCCATAAAGCTAAACCCACCGAGACTTGGGTTCCGATTGTGTCTACCAACACTTTTTTTGTTTAAAGATATAAAAAATTATATAAAAAAATAAAATATTAAATAAAAAAGTCATTATGCGTTATCGGTAGAACTAGTCATGCTACACCCTCAGTGGGTTTAGCATGACTCTACTACTTTTATTATAGTAATATTAGTATACTACTCTACTACTATGTACTATACTACAATATATGATAGTATATATATTATAGTATTATACTATACTAGTATTAATATAGTATTTATAATATATACTCGTAAAATATATTATGATATATCATCATTCGAACTATAATAGCTTACGTTCTAACTAGATAGGAAAATTTGAACGTTTTTTTCCCAATGGTGAGTGATGTTTGAACGGTGGCTAGGGTTTTTGGTGTCTGCTAAAATGGTGGCGGGAATTCTCCCGCAATCCTTAAGCATCGGATTAAAGTTTGAACGATACTTTACTATAGTTCAATTAGTGTCATGAAAATTTTGTCAACATGAAAAATTTTGCGTTGAAAAATTTTTCACATTCGAATGTAAATGTGAAGGGTTCGAACAGCATAGATTTTAAAAGATCGAGCAGGTGACTAATGTTTTATGCTTTGTTTTAATCGGACCAACGGTATTTCAATTCAAGGAACTTGTTACAACAACATTTTGTCACCAGAATAATTTAAAAATTGCTAGATTTGAGTTAAATACCGCAGATCACTCATAGTGCCGCACACTCCTCATTTAAGACTTCTTTGATTTTCAGAGAGAGCTGAGGTATTTGAGTTTCTTTTTTCTTAAAAAATTTAGAGAGACAAAGAGTGAGAGAGATAGAGATTGAGTGAGTAAGATTGAGGGAGAGTTGGAGAAAGAGCTGCACACAAAGTTTTCCAAGAGACGATCTTTGATAAATATCTTTGGACCTTTAACTCATGTTCTTCATTGTAAATTTTAGATATTTACTAATTTTATTGTGTCCTCTAAATATCGTGTAGGTATTTTGTTGTTTATTGGATTGTTTGGATTTGAATTGAAGGTAAAATTTCTTATTTCTACTCATTATAATCTATATCTATGTTTGTTCATTTGTATTGTTTATGATTTGTGAGGTTGTGCCTGTGAATCACATTGAATAGTTAATTGATAACTCTTTAATTGTCTGGAGTGGATAGTTTGGGATTGTAAGATCATTCTTGCAAACTATTTGTCCGTGTCTGAAATTATGATTTTCGTAGAGTTATTTCCTGTTGTTCTCCAGATATGCAGTTTTGATGATGGTGCATTGGCTTGTTACTCGTCGGTGCACACGACCAAACGAGCATATTCGGAGAACTATGAAGAGATGTTGTTGAAATTTTGTTGGACGTGATAAATAATAGTTGATAGGTTGGTGACTATGATCTTACAATCCCGAATGTAATAGAACCAACTACCTGATGAAATGAAAAAATTGCACAATATATTAGATACATGCTTGTTTGTTGATGCCCATATAGTGTTTGTAATAGGGTATTAGGCATAGATAAGAGTTGGATGTGAGTTAGAGATCGCTTGGGTGAGGATTAAAATGTATATGCTGAAAGTGTTAAGAAACTCTTGGAGTTCGTATCCTGTATAGTTGATAGTGACGAGGGTATTAAATGCCCATGCCAACAATACAAGAATTTGCATTCTCATAAGATAGACTTGGTGAGAAAGCATTTGTTTATTAAAGGTATTGACCAGGGTTATATCAATTGGGTCTTACACGGCGAACCATATTCAATGTCATTTGAGCCTCCACATGAAGAAAAAGATATCGATAAAGATGTACAGCCAGAGGTTATTGGTGATGAATACGATGAGGATATGGAGCAAATGCTGGGTGACATTGGTTTGAGAATTTTTATGGATGAAAGTGATATGGACACATCAAATTAAAATGATTCACACTTTTGCACACTTGTGGAATGATTTATAGCGTGAGTTATATCAAGGATGCAGAAGGCATAATAAGTTTTCATTTACAGTTAGACTACTCCACATAAAATCCATATGCTGATTATCAATTAAGGTTGTCAATATGTTATTCGAGCTGTTTAATGAGGCACTTCCATCAGACAATATTTTACCTCACAAATTCTATAAAGCAAAATAGTTGAAGCGATGACTCATATTTGATTACAAAGTAATACATGCATGTAAGAATGACTGTGTCTTATGTTGGCGAGAGAATGAACAACTGAATGAGTGTCCCATTTTCTATGAATTAAGATGGACATCTAAGAAGTAGAATATGCCGCTAAAGGTTGTACGCCACTTTCTATTGATACCTATTATCACGTGCAATGGCTGTAGACATGACATGACACTCATCATCTAGAGTCAGGAATGATGGTGTCTTGTCATATCCTGCTAATTCTCAGGTTTGGAAGAAATTAGATTTGGAATACCCATGATTTGCTGAAAAATCTCGTAATGTGCGATTTGAGTTGGGAATAGATGGATTTAAACTGTTTGGGAACATGAGTACTAGACATATTAATTGGCCAGTCGTACTTATGTCATATAATCTGCCACCGTGGAAGTGTATAAAGGGTCCATATTTCATGATGAGTTTATTCATTCTAGGTCTGAGATCACCGAAAAATAATATAGATTTACACTTACAGCCGTCGATTACAAAATTGAAAGATTTGTGGGAGAATGAGGTCTTAACATTTGATTTATCAACATACAAGTTATCAAGATGCATGCTGCTATCTTATGGACAAAAAATGATTTTCCTACTAATGAAAATTTGTTAGGTTGAAGTACTACGGGAAAAATGGCATGTTCGACTTGTAACAAACATACCCAATCTGAATGGCTTACGTATGGGAGGAAACTATGCTTTATCAGTTATCGTCGACTTTTACCTGTGACCATAGATAATGTGTAAATTCTAGCATATTTGATGGTATTGTTAAATAGGGGCACCCTCCACCATTTTTGTCTGGCCAAGATGTACTTGCACAATTGGTAGATGTTGGATGTAATGAATTTGGTAAAATGAAACGAAAGAGAAAATGAACTGCAAATGAGTTGAATTGGACAAGTAAAAGTATATTTTTTGAACTCCCATACTGGTCGACGTTAAAATTGAGGCATAGTCTCAATGTTATACATATTGAGAGAAATATATACGATTTCGTGTTGGAAACTTTGATATCAATTGAAGGCAAAATGAAGGATACATTAAACTCATGGAAGGATCTGAAGCGGTTGAGAATTAGACCGAAAATGCATTTACAACAAAGTGGTTTGTCTGTCTACATGCCGATTGGATAGTATACATTTTCAAGGAACGAAATGACTACATTTTTTGAGTGACTAATAAAGATTAAATTACCAAACGGTTATGCCTTGAATCTAACAAGGTGTGTGCGAACAAATAATTAAAAAATTATTAGATTAAAAAGTCACGATTGTCATATATTTTTACAATGTATCTTTCTTGTTGGTATCCGTGGGTACTTGAAGAGATATGTGTGCTTGACTTTAACTGAGTTAGGTGCATTCTTTAAAGACTTATGTGCTAGAATGTTGAAAGTAAAAGTTTTGGATTGTATGGAACGAAAAATTGCTATAATATTGTGTAAGCTGGAAAGTATTTACCAACTGTCATTCTTCGACGTCATGGTTCACTTAGTCGTTTATTTACCATGTGAGACTCGACTTGCAAGGCCAATCTAGTATAGATGGATGTATCCCATTGAATGGTTCATTGGAAAGTTGAAACGTATGATGGGTAACAAGACCCGCCTAGAAGGGTCAATTGCAAAAATATATATTAACAATGAGTGGTATACATTATGTTCCAAATACTTCCATGAAGTTGGCACTAGATTTGATCGACCAGAAAAAAACTTTGATGTAGACCAAGCAAAACAACGAAATGGATTTTATGTGTTTTTCCAACACATACGTCCACTTGGTGCAGTGCGTAATTATGATTTGTGTGGAAGAGAGTTCAAAAAAGTTCAGCAGTATGTGCTTATAAACAATTTTGCCCTGAGATAGAGAGCCACTTGAAGTAAGTAGTTATTATTTGTTAATTAATATTATAATTTACTTAAAAAATTATAAGATTATAAATTATTTGGAAATCTTCAATTTCAATGATCATACTAACATGCTCAAAGAATTGGAAATAAATGATATAAACTAGAAACATGAAGAAGAGTTCTCGAAATGGTTTGAATAATGGGTAATGATATTACAAATGCGAGTTTGAATTACTAAAAAAATATTATGATTGTTTATTTTTGTATGTTTATGCTTTATTCAATATGTATGTTGTACAAATGCATGTGAGTAATCCAAACGATATATCGGACGAACTGTATGCATTGGCGCGTAGCCCTTCGAGATGCATTGCTCAATATTTTGCATATATTTCTTGAAGAAATAGGTATTACACAATGGATGGAAAACGCTATAGGAAAATATAAAATAGTGGTGTCCTAGTCGAAAAAATTCATGACAAAAAAAAAATTGATTTCTATGGGGTTATTGTCGATATATTTGGAATGAGATATTTGGGAGAGCTTGTAGTGTATCCGTTTTAACTGTGATTGGTGGGATTTAAGCAATCCTCAAAGGGGAGTGTGCGATGATGAATATTTCTAAAGTATTAATACATAAAAAAAATGTATGAAGATGATCATTTTATTTTGACTTCTCAAGCTTCTTAAATATTCTATTTAGTTGATCTTGAGTTAGGAAATCATTGGTGAGTGGTACAGAAGTTTTCTCCAAGAAATATATATATGATGCTATCTCAGAGGCGGAGGGACAAGATGAAGAAGAAGATGTTCTCTCTACTCAAGAAGCATACTAAGAGAGTCAACCCATCTTTAATTTATTTGTGGATTTGATCCAATATGAGATGATTCCATTATATAGGAAATATATTGAGGTTGAAATTGTTGATGCAACAATTGAGCAAATGGTTGAGTCATCTAAAGTATCTACAGATGATAAGGGTGAATGGTAAACTGAAACTGATATAGATGATTGACCGGTTTTGTGTTCATATGACACTTTATGACAAATCATTTATGTAATAAATGTATCAGTGCTTTGAAATTATGCTATTGAAGAGGAAGAAAGTTCGCATCCCATCTCCACCTGTTTCTAGCTCTCATTCTAACTCACCACTAGAGATTAACTTTATAGAAGAAGGTAAAAATTTGTTGTCATTTTGTTTCAATTAAGGTAATTCATCCATCTTACATCGTTTATAACCATCATTTACTTCTTTTCGACAACGAATATTATATTCTTTAGAGTTAAAAGTACAATCTCATAAAGGGCGAGGCACTACTGGGGGCGTGATGTTGAAAAAATATCATAAATTGGGTAAGATTAAGATTAACATTCATGACGAACATACAGAGGAGGTGAAGGACAACCAACAGCTTCGCCTACATCCCATGTGTGTGCTCTTACACGAACTTATGTACTTTTGGCTATGAGTTCATGGCAAAGAGTCCCCCAAGATGTGAAAGAGCTTATCAAAAAGTGTTGTTTGGTAATGTTTAAATAATTGATTTATAATATTATTTAATATGTATGCAAAATATAGAATATGCAAGTGATAATTTCTTTGTGTACTTATTTTTTCAAGGATGACTTCAAACTAAAGTTTGGTTGGAGAGATGAGCGTAAGACTGTTGATGAGTTTATGTGTAATGCATTCCACAAATACAAGGCGAGGTGTCATGTAACGACCTGACCCTATATTATTAGGGATTAATTACGGATATTTTTTATTGGGCTCGATAATTAGACTATTATTTTTTCTGGTTAATATTTTTTTTATAGATGAAGTAGGATTAAAAATTTTAATGTAAGATATATTTTAAGATAGGTTTCTAAATAGTGTCTATCAGTTTATTATTTTTTTCCGTACGTGTAGTCCTATATTGTTAGTCTTCTAGTTCGAATTCTTAGATAAAAACCTGTATTCCGATCAGTATCAATAACTCGTCGAGTAGATCCTATCACCTTTCACGCCTCAATCCTTCCAGTCTACGCTTTCTCGGTGTCATCCATTTAGATTCCTAAACCATATCAAATACTATGTCTATCCACGACTCCACTCACATGCACGTACACGTTCCTTGCCCGTCTAAGTCTTCATGCTTGGCTTTACCGTGCTGTTTCTTCCGCATGCAAGTCGACACCTCTAGGTTTCCCTTTTGTTTCTCAACCAGTTAATTCTATAAATACACTGCTACCCAACATCGAAACACACTCACACACGCAGAGCACCCTTTCACGAACTCACACGCACGGCAAGCCCCACGAAAACAGAAACTCGGTAGCAGCTTCTCTCCATACCAGACCACCCTTCAAGCCACTAGCAACCAGCACATACACGGCAGTGCACCAAGAACCACCATCGTCGAACCCAAACCGCTAGCCACTCCTCCATCACACGGAAACTGCTCTCCACACAAACAGCAACCGCGTCGCACAGTGCTTCAAACCTCCCCGTGCCTTTGTTTTTCCAGCCGTTGCACTATCCAGACGCAAGCCGCAGACCGAGACCACATAGAGTAGTCCAGCCTTGAACGACAACCACCGAAAGTTTCACTGCCAAGTGCTCTGTTTTACCACCCAAAAACAGAGGATTTATTTCTCCCCACCGTGAGCCACAGCCCAGCCACCCCACGGCACCAACTCCCTCCACGGCGTCACCACACTGCACAGGAAGTGTCACCGGACACCTCACGCCAGCCCAAGCCGCCGCTCCTTTCAGTAAGCTCACGACATGCCCATTGTTTCTCTCCGTCGCATCCCCCACGCAGTGCTCATGTCCCTCCCGTAAACTCTCTCACTCTTCGTCTCTCTCTCTCTCTCTCTCAGTTTCGTACACACCCAACCTCCGGAGTGCCACCGTCGAGAGCAACCAACCTCACGCCTAGCTCTCGGTAAGCCCCTGCCCTTGCCTCTCACGGTAGTCCAATTCTTAATGCGTGCAACGTAGAATAAATTTGTAGGTTGGTTAGTTAATTACAAAAATGCCCTGCCCTTTTTAAGACTTACAGATGAGGATAATCTATGTGTTGGACGTAATGGTTTAAAGCGGGCATATTAGGATCTTACTTAGAGATTGGGTTATTTTTAATATTATCATGAAGATAAACATGTATGTTATTAGACTATATTCGGACTCTAAATTATTTTGGACTTGATAATAATTTTAGTAGAGCGAAGATTATATTTCTTAAGGGGGATAGGCTTGTGTTAAAATTAGAATAAGTGAATATCAATTAATTGTCGATGAATTTAGGGAGATGATAGTGTTTTCGGGATTAGGAGAATTTTAAGTATTGAAGAATTAAAATAGGATAATTTTAGCATTGTACAGTTAAATATTTAAATACGAGTTCGATTGGAATATTTACGGATATTACACGTTCATTGTATAGGTGATCGATTACGTGCGGAAAATAGTGGATTAGCGCTGCAAGGTAAGTAGCATGATCATACCCTTACATGTATGTACGGTAAACTATTGCTTTTTATAAAAATATTATGCATGTATGCCCTTTATTGGAAGCCCCTTTTTACGTACCCAAGACATGATAAAAATATGAAAATTTATGATTTTATGTAAATAATTATGCATCAAGTTATTTATGAAAACTCATGATTTTATGAAAGAAATTATGCATCAAAAGATTTATGAAAAGTTATGATTTTATGTGAGAGTTATGCATTAAAATAATTTATGAAAAGCCATGCATGATTTTATGTGAAGATTTATGTATTAAAGTATTTATGAAAAATCATGATTTTATGTGAGAAGTCATGCATCACGACATGTTATGAAAGAATGCGATTTTATTTGAAATCTATGATATGATATGACAAGATATGACAAGTATGTATGTGATTTCATTTGAAATCTATGATATGACAAGTATGCAAGTATGATTATGATGAAATATGAATGATAAGATACGTAACGGCCTATGTTATGATATGAAGATGGTACCTATGTTATGGGCATATTGCATTGCCAGGTCGTACATGCTGGTAGTGCACTCAGTATGTCTTCCTTATGTATGGATTCCACAACCCGCAGCCACGGGCAGAATCGGAATCTATTTAGATTCGCTAACCCTAACTCACGGGGGTCAACAGTGGGTATTGGCCTATGACAAGTGAAAGATAAGCTCATATTCATGTTCATATTATTTACGTATGTATTTATAAGTAAGCATATTTTTCAAGAAACCTTATGTTTATTATGTTTACTGTATGATGTGTGCTTATTGAGTATTCGACTCATTTTAGTTTGTTTTCATGTTTTTAAACCACCCCAGGTGATGAAATTTATGAAGATGAGACTGCAGGACAGGACTTGACCCCGGGAGGTGAGACAGAGGCCTAGACAGATTATGATATGATTAGCTTTTATGATTTAAGATTTAAGTAAATTATTTTGATAAGCACACGAGACTTCCATATTTTTTTTAAATAAGTTCTTCTGCAGACTCTATGTTGGATTTTAAGTATTAATTAAATTATATTTTATTTATGGAATCTTTTGCATCTGGCTCGTTATTTAAAAGAAAAAGTTTTAGTCAAGTTTAGTAGTAGCACACTGGCTCCCCGAAAAGTTCTAAAATGTCTTTATTGGGGAGCGGGGTGTTACATGTCATGAGCATTATAATAAGTTTGAGAACAAGAAAGAGGCAAGCCAACATCATTTTCAGGATGTCCGACCTTATGATTGAAAATTTTTTTTTGACATGTTTGAGGATTCATCATATAAGGTAAATTAAATGAATTGTTTTATGTGTCCTTGTTATAATTCTTGCTTCCTAATATTTACAACTTCTATGCTGGAGTGAAGTTCTATAACCAAAACAAATATATCACAATTGAAGATTCATTATCATGCAGGCTCAAGATCTTTCTATCACCTCTCTAAAAAATTGGTAATGTTATTTTATATTTTTTTATTGTATATAGTTTGTCATTACCAGTTTGTTGAAACTGGTAATGACTTTATTTCTCAAAAAATGTCTTTGGTAGCAAGAGTCAGATACCAATTATGATCTGACAAAATTATATACTGCATGACATACTGATCGTAATGGAGAGTGAACTCATCCTGATGCCTGTGGAAATTATGTAAGTATTATTATCTGTTTTAATTAAAAATATTTGAATATTTTTTGCGATATTAATTTTGTCTTTTGTGTGTAGAAAAATGGTTACCCTACATGTTGAATCTGCGTTAGATCAAGATTTCTCAACAAGTGAAGTTGAAATTTTTACACAAGTTTTGGGTTCACTTTCAAGATATTTGAGGGGTTTGGGTCGCTGTGTAAAACCTTCTAGCTCTTCCTCATCGTCCGGGTATGCCTCCAATACCTCTAGAATGTTATAGGAAGTGAATTATATGATCGAGAAATTGAGTACAAGGCAGCATGAATGAGTTAGAGACTCAATTGGCAAAACAAGCAGACATGAAGATGCACATGAAACAACAAGAACAACAAGAAAAAGAGTTCAAGAAAGAGATGCAACTCCAAATGCAGATGCTTATGCAACAGTTCAGGCCTCCAAGTAACTGATTTACATTATACGTACAGTTTTGGGATGTATTTATGTACGAAGAACGCTATTACTATTGTTTGTTTTATTTAGTTCGCACTTATGAGACTACTTTTATGGGTATTGAACAAATTTTAATGTATTTTTATAAATATTATGTATGTTTATTTGGTTTTTTTATTATTGGGTAAACTAAAATAGTTTTTGTTCGAATGACTTAAAGTTGTTCGAACAAAATTAGTAAAACCATTCGAACATTGATACAGAACATTCGAATGTAATCGTTATTAAAAGTTTGAACAACACTGACATCATCTCATAGCAAATCGTTTGACCGTATCATAGTCCAATCGAAAGTTTTACTCAATACGTTTAAACATATTTTACTGTTTGACTATCAAATTTTGTGTTCAAATGTTTTTTCATGCCAATTTGGTCGAACAGATTGATATCGATTGACTACTCATGAAGGACATGTTTGAACATAATTGATGATTGAATGTAATGTTTTTACTATACAAACGTGATTCTGGGACAAAATTCAATCGTCCCAAAAAGAATGTTCCGTTCGAATGCGATTGAATAGTTTTGCTCAATTTCATCCCAAAATACCTTTTAGGACATTGTTATTGGAGCAACCTTGGAACAATTTTTTTACATCCCAAGAAGTATTTTGGGATGAAGTCACAGTTTTTTGGGATGAGAATTTTTGTCCCAAAAAACTACTTTTGTTGTAATGTGCACAACTTTAGAAAGAATCTTTAAGAGTTTCTGGTGGGGCTTCATGAAAGAATGAAAAAAAATAACTTGACACCCAAGGCCTGGGACATGATATGTCTTCCAAAGGAGTCAGTATATATAGGCTTGGGACTCCTAAGAATGTACGATATCACTCAAGCCTAGCCACGTTGGGATGGACTATTTTGACGAAACAAATACTCCTTGTGTGTCCAAGCTTTAAATCACAAATACTTGAAGGGGAGAATCCTAGTGAATAATTCTCAAAGATCTTTCCAGGCTTCATGGATATGGAAGAGCATATATCATGGATTGCAAAGACATAATCAAACAAGGTGTATGCTATAGTATAGAGGTGGAAGATAATCTAGCTAGTAGGGTTTTGGAAGGCCAGTGGATACCGACTTAATTACCAAGTCTAGAAAATCATAAACCTCAGTAGGCTACCCATTTAGAAATCCAAGATCCAAATTAACGTTCAAGTAGCAAACATGCATTTGATAATAAATTGCCCAATAGCATCCTTAAAATTCACTTTCCACAAGAGCCAATTAAGGATGAAGTGAGATGGATCATCCCATGCACAAAAGTGGATTTCACAATCAAGTTAGTCGCCTATCTCTTGGACTAGAAGAACCAAACTTGCCTACGCCATGGAAAACTAAAGGCAAAGGAATGGTAAATTAAAGTTCTGAGTGCACACATTCATGAGAGATTGAAGCTACTACTATGGAAGGTTCCATGCACTACAACAAAAATTAGTTTTGTGACGGTTTGGAAATTATGATAGTGCACAAACCGTCACGCAAAAGCATTTTCTGTGAAGATTTGTTGAAACTGTCACTAAAGGCAGCTAAGAAATTGCATTACGTTTGAACGTACACATATTCACGTTAGAACGTGCCTTGGGCATTCAAACGTGGGGGCTATTTACATGCGAACATGAAAATTTTTGGCGCCAACATTCGAATGTTATTGATTCTCAAGTGCGAACATTAATTGATTTGATAATAAAGTTGGATATTTCAAATAAAAAATGATTGATAATTGAAATTAAAAAAAGTAGATATATTAAATAATATTGTTCATTACATATGATAAAAATAAAGTACAAAATACTCATAACGTATTGGTTACATATTTATTAAAATCATCAGTCAATGTATTGACCTTTGTGTTTAGGATATCTATCCGATGGAGAACATTGGTGTAACACCCCGCTCCCCAATAAAGACATTTTAGAATTTTTCGGAGAGCCAGTGTGCTACTACTGAACTTGACTAAAACTTTTTCTTTTAAATAACGAGCCAGATGCAAAAGATTTCATAAATAAAATATAATTTAATTAATACTTAAAATCCAACATAGAGTCTGCGGAAGCACTTATTTAAAAAAATATACAGAAGTCTCATGTGCTTATCAAAATAATTTACTTAAATCTTAAACCATAAAAGCTAATCATATCATAATCTGTCTAGGCCTCTGTCTCGCCTCCCGGGGTCAAGTCCTGTCCTGCAGTCTCATCTTCATAAATTTCATCACCTGGGGTGGTATAAAAATATGAAAACAAACTAAAATGAGTCGAATACTCAATAAGCACACATCATACAGTAAACATAATAAACATAAGGTTTCTTGAAAAACGTGCTTACTTATAAATATATACGTAAATAACATGAATATGAACATGAGCTTATCTTTCACTTGTTATAGGCCGTTACCCACTATTGACTCCCGTGAGTTAGGGTTAGTGAATCTAAATAGATTTCGATTCCGCCCGTGGCTGCGGGTTGTGGAATCCATACATAAGGAAGACATACTGGGTGCACTACTAGCATGTACGACCTGGCAATGCAATATGCCCATAACATAGGTACCGTCTTCATATCATAACATAGGCCGTTACGTATCTTATCATTCTTATTTCATCAGAATCATACTTGCATACTTGTCATATCATAGATTTCAAAAGAAATCACATTCGTACTTGTCATATCTTGTCATATCATATTATAGATTTCAAATGAAATCGCATTCTTTCATAACATGTCGTGATGCATGACTTCTCACATAAAATCATGATTTTTCATGAATACTTTAATGCTTAAATCTTCACATAAAATCATGCATGACTTTTCATAAATTATTTTAATGCATAACTCTCACATAAAATCATAACTTTTCATAAATCTTTTGATGCATAATTTCTTTCATAAAATCATGACTTTTCATTTTTTTATCATGTCTTGGGTATGTAAAAAGGGGCTTCCAATAAAGATTATTCATGCATAATATTTTTATAAAAGACATGTCGTTTACCGCACATACGTGTAAGGGTATGATCATGCTACTTACCTTGCAGCGCTACTTCCTGAATCTCACTTCGTAACTCGTCACCGAAGGGTATGTGACGGGGGTTGGCTGGATGAGACTACGGTGGTTCTGGGTGGCCAGGAGTGAGGCGACGCGGCTGGTTTACTGGGCTGGGTGGTGCGACGCTGAGAGAGGGAGAGATAGTACCGAGAGAGAGTTCTATTGCCAAAGGCAACCGAGAGAGAGAGAGAGGAGGCTGGCGGTGGTTGTGGTTTCTTATGTTTTCTTCTGGAGGTCTCGGCTAGGGGTGGGTTTTATAGGCAAGGAGAAGGGTATTGTGACCATAAGGAGATGGGATAGGATTTGGAATTGAGAGTTTGGTTTCCTAATAGGATTTGGAGTTGAGAGTTTGGTTTCCTAATAGGATTTGAAGTTATTAATTAGACGATAAGGATGAGGCTTATGGGTGGAGATAGGGAGAAATAGTGTTTAAATTCAAAAAAACTAAAATTCTTGTGCTTAAAACAAAAAAATCTGTTCATGATAAAATACTAATAATACTAATAATAATAATAGAAATAACAATATTAATAATAATAATAGTAATGGAGGCTTAATTCTAAGTTAAAAAAAAATAATATGTTTGAGAAATTCTTTTATAGGCTTAAACTCATTTATTGAGCCTAATAAAATTATCCATAATTTATTCTTAAAAAATATAGAATCGGGTCGTTACAATCTCCCCTCCTTATAAAAATTCTGTCCTCAGAATTTGCTATAACCTCAACAACAAACGTATTTATTCGCCACGTTCTTTCATCGTCTTTATCATTTAGTCGAACCTATTATTTCTAGACTTTTAATCTTTCAAGATTTATTCTCAAACCTCACCTATTCTCCAAAATTGTAAGCCTCAATATTATGCTTTATTACAAGCCTAATAATAATTTGACTAGAACAACTCCACATAAAAGTAATTAAAACTCTCCACATGCAATAATAACCTCGAAAATTCGTAACCTTAAACTCTCAAAAGTTCGGATCCTAAATCTTACAACTCGTACTTAACGATAGAATCACGTTATCTATAGAACATAAGGGTACCACCAATCATCATGAAATACCATACACCGTATATAAATCTATGTCATAACTTCAAAATTCCTCTAAATTCATTCCTAATTTTCTCAAATAAGACTCTACAAAATATAAGACTATATCCTCATAAACAAGATGCATCATCAATCTTAAACTCAAAGATTCCTGACCTCATATTTAGAAGCTTCCTTACCTTTGCGCTAAAAGCCTTTCACGTAGTAGGTGCAATTTAACATGCATTCATGTATCTAACAAATCTTTCATTCATAATTTTTTCTTTAAAATAATAAAATAGTAACAATAAAAAAAAAATACTTACTGCAGAGCAGAACCTGCCTTGGGAGACCTTGGCCTAGACATTCCTTTCCTTCTTTTTCTATTTTCCAAAAACTTCTCTGATTTAAAAAAAAAAAATTCTTTGCAAAACGTTTTCCTCTTTATTTTGAAAAAGTCTACAAAATCTTTCAACCTGGGCTCTGATACCAACTGTAACACCCCGCTCCCCAATAAAGACATTTTAGAATTTTTCGGAGAGCCAGTGTGCTACTACTGAACTTGACTAAAACTTTTTCTTTTAAATAACGAGTCAGATGCAAAAGATTCCATAAATAAAATATAATTTAATTAATACTTAAAATCCAACATAGAGTCTGCAGAAGCACTTATTTAAAAAAATATACGGAAGTCTCATGTGCTTATCAAAATAACTTACTTAAATCTTAAACCATAAAAGCTAATCATATCATAATCTGTCTAGGCCTCTGTCTCGCCTCCCGGGGTCAAGTCCTGTCCTGCAGTCTCATCTTCATAAATTTCATCACCTGGGGTGGTTTAAAAATATGAAAACAAATTAAAATGAGTCGAATACTCAATAAGTACACATCATACAGTAAACATAATAAACATAAGGTTTCTTGAAAAACGTGCTTACTTATAAATATATACGTAAATAACATGAACATGAACATGAGCTTATCTTTCACTTGTTATAGGCCGTTACCCACTGTTGACCTGTAACACCCCGCTCCCCAATAAAGACATTTTAGAATTTTTGGGGAGCCAGTGTGCTACTACTGAACTTAACTAAAACTTTTTCTTTTAAATAACGAGCCAGATGCAAAAGATTTCATAATTAAAATAAAATTTAATTAATACTTAAAATCCAACATAGAGTTTGCGGAAGCACTTATTTAAAAAGATAATACGGAAGTCTCATGTGCTTATCAAAATAATCTACTGAAATCTTAAACCGTAAAAGCTAATCATATCATAATCTGTCTAGGCCTCTGTCTCGCCTCCCGGGGTCAAGTCCTGTCCTACAGTCTCATCTTCATAAATTTCATCACCTGGGGTGGTTTAAAAACATGAAAACAAACTAAAATGAGTCGAATACTCAATAAGCACACATCATACAGTAAACATAATAAACATAAGGTTTCTTGAAAAACGTGCTTACTTATAAATATATACGTAAATAACATGAACTTATCTTTCACTTGTCATAGGCCGTTACCCATTGTTGACCCCCTTGAGTTAGGGTTAGCGAATCTAAATAGATTCTGATTCCGCCCGTGGTCGCGGGTTGTGGAATCCATACATAAGGAAGACATACTGGGTGCACTACCAGCATGTACGACCTGGCAATGCAATATGCCCATAACATAGGTACCGTCTTCATATCATAGCATAGGCCGTTACATATCTTATCATTCTTATTTCATCATAATCATACTTGCATACTTGTCATATCATAGATTTCAAATGAAATCACATTCATACTTGTCATATCTTGTCATATCATAGATTTCAAAAGAAATCACCTTCATACTTGTCATATCTTGTCATATCATATCATAGATTTCAAATGAAATCATATTCTTTCATAACATGTCGTGATGCATGACTTCTCATATAAAATCATAACTTTTTATAAATCTTTTGATGCATAACTCTTTTCATAAAATCATGAATTTTCATAAATCTTTTGATGCATAATTTCTTTCATAAAATCATGACTTTTCATTTTTTTATCATGTCTTGGGTACGTAAAAAGGGGCTTCCAATAAAAGTTATTCATGCATAATATTTTTATAAAAGACATGTCGTTTACCGCACATACGTGTAAGGGTATGATCATGCTACTTACCTTGCAGCGCTACTTCCTGAATCTCATTTCGTAACTCGTCACCGAAGGGTACGTGACGGGGGTTGGCTGGAAGAGACGACGGTGACTCTGGGTGGCTAGGAGTGAGGCGACACGGCTGGTTTACTGGGCTGGGTGGTGCGACGCCGAGAGAGGGAGAGATAGTACCGAGAGAGAGAGAGAGAGAGAGAGAGGAGGCTGGCGGTGGTTATGGTTTCTTATGTTTTCTTCTGGAGGTCTCGGCTAGGGGTGAGTTTTATAGGCAAGGAGAATGGTATTGTGACCATAATGAGATGGGATAGGATTTGGAGTTGAGAGTTTGGTTTCCTAATAGGATTTGGAGTTGAGAGTTTGGTTTCCTAATAGGATTTGGAGTTGAGAGCTTGGTTTCCTAATAGGATTTGGAGTTGAGAGTTTGGTTTCCTAATAGGATCTGGAATTATTAATTAGAGGATAAGGATGAGGCTTATGGGTGGAGATAGGGAGAAATAATGTTTAAATTCAAATAAAACTCTAGGCTATTGTAAAAAAATCAGGTCATAATAAAAATAAAATGATAATAATCTTATTAAAAGAACAAATGTAAAATCTGATGATAATAATAATAATAATTATTATTATAGCTATAAGAAAATACATAAAATGTATCTATAGCCTAATATTAGGGTCGGGTTGTTACATGACCCCCGTGAGTTAGGGTTAGCGAATCTAAATAGATTCCGATTCCGCCTGTGGTTGCGGGTTGTGGAATCCATACATAAGGAAGACATACTGGGTGCACTACCAGCATGTACGATCTGGCAATGCAATATGCCCATAACATTGGTACCGTCTTCATATCATAGCATAGGCCGTTACGTATCTTATCATTCTTATTTCATCATAATCATACTTGCATACTTGTCATATCATAGATTTCAAAAGAAATCACATTCGTACTTGTCATATCTTGTCATATCATATCATAGATTTCAAATAAAATCGCATTCTTTCATAACATGTCGTGATGCATGACTTCTCACATAAAATCATGATTTTTCATGAATACTTTAATGCTTAAATCTTCACATAAAATCATGCATGGCTTTTCATAAATTATTTTAATGCATAACTCTCACATAAAATCATAACTTTTCATAAATCTTTTGATGCATAATTTCTTTCATAAAATCATGAGTTTTCATAAATATCTTGATGCATAATTATTTACATAAAATCCTGACTTTTCATATTTTTATCATGTCTTGGGTACATAAAAAAGGGCTTCCAATAAAGGTTATTCATGCATAATATTTTTATAAAAGACATGTCGTTTACTGCACATACGTGTAAGGGTATGATCATGCTAATTAGCTTGCAGCGCTACTTCCTGAATCTCACTTCGTAACTCGTCACCGAAGGGTACGTGACGGGGGTTGGCTGGACGAGACGATGGTGGTTCTGGGTGGCCAGGAGTGAGGCGACGTGGCTGGTTTACTGGGCTGGGTGGTGCGACACCGAGAGAGGGAGAGATAGTACCGAGAGAGAGTTCTGTTGCCGAAGGCAACCGAGAGAGAGAGAGAGAGGAGGCTGGCAGTGGTTGTGGTTTCTTATGTTTTCTTCTGGAGGTCTCTGCTAGGGGTGGGTTTTATAGGCAAGGAGAAGGGTATTGTGACCATAAGGAGATGGGATAGGATTTGGAATTGAGAGTTTGGTTTCCTAATAGGATTTGGAGTTGAGAGTTTGGTTTTCTAATAGGATTTGGAGTTGAGGGTTTGGTTTCCTAATAGGATTTGGAGTTGAGGGTTTGGTTTCCTAATAGGATTTGGAGTTGAGAGTTTGGTTTCCTAATAGGATTTGGAGTTATTAATTAGAGGATAAGGATGAGGCTTATGGGTGGAGATAGGGAGAAATAATGTTTAAATTAAAAAAAACTAAAATTCTTGTGCTTAAAACAAAAAAATCCATTCATGATAAAATACTAATAATAATACTAATAATAATAGAAATAATAATAATAATAATAATAATAATAATAATAAGGATAAGGATAATAATAATAATAGTAATGGTGGCTTAATTCTAAGTTAAAAAAAAATAATATGTTTGATAAATTCTTTTATAGGCTTAAACTCATTAATTGAGCCTAATAAAATTATCCATAATTTATTCTTAAGAAATATAGAATCGGGTCGTTACAATTGGCGACAAAATCTTTAATACTCTGTTCTACTGAAGCGATCTTTCGGTTGATGTGCACAGTAATATTTGAGAGCATCGCATCAACCCAAGCAAGCCGCACATGTAAAGCCCGTCCTCGTGGTGGGTATTTTTACAAAATATTTTAGAAAATACGACGGGAATTACCGTCCGATTTAAAACATCTTTTATAGTCCTTCCCAGGGTGCAAGACTCTACTTTATAAAATAAAAAGTGATTCTATAATAAAAGAGTTTTGGAGTGGGAAATAAAATCTTTAAAATAAAAAGACCTTTTCTTACATTCAAAACCATCATGCCTAGACTTCCGTGCCCTTCTCCTTTTGGCCGTGTCCCTCTTGAGCGTACTGCTCATTCAATTCCTGTGGGGGGAGGGGCACACATAAAAACTAAAATGAGTCGAATACTCAGTAAGCATTACTTCATACCGTTAAAATATAAAAACATAGGTTTTCAATCATGCATTCATCATTCCATACATACTATACGTACATGCATACATGCTTTCATTTGGAAACATCACTGACGGGGTTTTTTCTTCTTTAAAACTGGTCTTCTTTTCTTAAAACTTTTCCCCAGTCAGTGCCTCCATTTCTTAAAGAATGTCGTGCATTCATACATTACTTTTTCTTTTCGTAAACGTCAGTAGACGAGAGTTTTCATATTTAAAACGTATTTTTCTTTTAGTAAAACCTTCCCCCATTACTGCCTTCATTTCTTGAAGAGTGCCATACATTCATACATTCTTTTCTTATCATTTTCATAGGCCAGTGCACACTGTTACGCCCCGTGTGCTGGGGTTAGTGGCCTTTTGGGCCGATGGATTCGCCCGTGGCCACGGGTTGGAATCCCTTTCCGTTAGGGTTGCAGCACTAGGTGCACTACCAAATACTACTGCCCGGCATTGCAATCTGCCCATTCATTCATTTTGGGTACCCCGTTCATTCATTTCATGTGGCCGTTACGTATTTTCATACATTTATGCGTGCTCATGCCTTTCTTTCATTCTTTCTTATGTTCATTCATTTCATGTGCATGAGCATGCATTTCCTTTCTTTTCATTTCGTTCGTGCTTTCATGGAAAAACATCTTTTCATGGAAAAACGTTCGTTTGGGGTGAGAGCCCGAAAAATATCTTTTTGTGCATCGTCTTTTCCTTTAAAAATACATACAATAGGTACTACGTATAGTCATCCATTCACATGCATACAGTTAATACTTTTGGGTACGTGAACAGGGGCTGCCAAAGGAGGTTGTACATACTTATACTTAAATACGTTACTTTTCGTTCTCCTTTTCGTAAAACGTCTGCCCTTGAAAGGGAGACCATTTCTTTTCTTCGTTTTCGTAGGGAAAAAAATTTCTTTTTCTTCTTTATATCTTTAGAAAACTCTAGAAGAGTATGAATGTAACACTTACCTGGACTCCATGCTACTTTCATACTATACAGTCCATTCATACCGTACAGTCCATTCATGCGCGTGTCAGATGGCAACCTACATGCATACATAATCTTAACGTTATTTTCTATCTAGTGCATAAGCAACTGACTATAAATAGTGCTATGCTTTACTTAGAGAACACTCTCCTTCTATCCCATGCTCTTTCATGTTTCTTACTATAATACAACCCTTAGAGACCTATTACGGTCTCTACTTCCTTCAACCTTGACGTTCTAGTTCGAGTGCTTACTCACTAGGATGAACTCATGTTCATCTCAGGATTAAGACACTAGGACCTTTATCCTGTTCTTCTTGTTAACCACATTCCGACGCATGACTTAGACTTACTAAGCCATGCATCACATTCTTAGACAGTACCTTCATCATTACCCTTATGTATCTTAGCTCACTCTCCTTCTCATGACCATCCATTCACGTCACACGGCTCCGAGCCACTCTGAGGCTTAATTACCATGTCATCATACATAGGACAGATTACCCATTATATATGGTGAATCCGTCCGGCATATGTGTCTAACCAGACAACACACATACTTTACCCTTTTATCTCTTAAGACCATCATTTAATACATTGGTCACGGACTCGTATGGCGAATGCCATACTCCGTTACCAACCTTCTCATACCCGGCTAGCACGACTCTTCGTGCTACCCAGCCCTCATGACAGTTTATCCCAACTGTTGACACGATGGGTCTCTGTTTATAATCGTACTTTACGTCACGCCATATAGCTCGAGATTGTTCCCAAGCTACACCGTGACCTTGTCACATCACCTTACATACATCTTAAGTCATCACAGCGCAACTCCATGATGGACCACGTCACTTCACGACGTTGCCCAATCATGCTTCCGCTGCACTGCTCTGATATTTCTTAGCCACTTCGCACTTATTCCCCGTCATAAACCAATCACATGGCAACACCCGTCGCCTTGGACTACAGCCATGCTTCGCTGCCATTTCGGGACACTACTCCACAGTTCCCGACACCGTACACCAAGTTCTTCCTCTAACAACTACGCAACCATTCTCATTCTTGCGACACACCATACAGTGTATCGCTACACATTAGGGAGTACACTCCACGCATATTCCCTTCCCAATACTATGCCACATCACCACTACAGCACACACGCCACATGGTACAACACTTACCACATAAAGTATACTCCGCGTATACTCTACTCACAACACTACACCACATTACCGCCATGGCATACACGCCATACGGTGCAGCACTTACCACATAGAGTATACTCCGCGTATACTCTACTCACAACACTACACCGCATTACCGCTATGGCATACACGCCATACGGTGCATCGCCTTACCACATGGAGTACATCCCACATGTACTCCATTCACAATGCTTTGCCACATCACCGCTACGGCACACACGCCGTACGATGCAACGTCTCACCATATGGAGTATACCCCGTATATACTCCATTAACAGAACTACACCATATCACCACTATGTCACTCATGCCATATGGTGTATCGCTCTACCACATAGAGTACACTCCACATGTACTCCCTTCACAAGACTACTCCACATCACCGCTATGGTATACAAGCCATACGGTGTATTGCTCCACTACATGGAGTATACTTCACGTATACTCCATTTACGGCGCTCCGCCATATCACTAATATGGCACACATGCCGTATTGTGCATCGTTTCCCAACATGGAGTACACTCCACGTGTACTCCATTTACAATACTCCGCCACGTCACCGCTATGGCATACACGCCATACGGTGCACCATCTCACCACATAGAGTATATCCCGCGTATACTCCACTCACAGAACTACGCCACGTCACTACCACCGCACGTGCACAACCACACATCACAGCACAATCCACAACACTACACAGCACATACCACAACACCAACAACACAGTCCCCAATACTACACCGCACACTTCCCAACTACGCCCAGCACTTCACATCACATCACAGCCCATCACATCACCATCATACTACACAGCAGTCCTATAATACTAGCAGCATAGTCCACAACCTAGTCAACTAGCTAGCATCTAACATAAATAGCGAGGGATAGAGAATTATACCATCGACGGGATAATCCGTGCATTGCTCGTTGACCGTCATAGCGAACACGCGGGAGGAATGTACGGGGTGGCTACACCACGTACAATGACTGTTTAAGTGTTTGGATAGCTAGGTGTGGTCTTGGAAGGGTCTACGGTGACCTTGATGATGATGGCAATGAGTGTATCACGGTGGATCTTGCCATGTACAGTGGCAGTCAGTCACGCGCAGTGACTGTCCATCACGTGCAGTGATTACCCACCACATAAAGTGGTGGTTTAAGTTTGGGATAGGCTAGGGGAGGTTGCTAGTGGAGCCGTGGAGGCTAAGTGGTGGTCAGCATGGTGGTCCGTGGTGGTGGAAGAGGGCTGGCCGTGCACTGTGAGGGGGAGAAATGCTGTGGGAGAGTGAGAGAGAGTGTGGAGCCGTGGGTGGCAGATCGGGGCCATGGGTGGTGTGGTTGGGTTCGTGGTGGTCTGAGGATGCCAGCTAGGGTGACCACTCGCCGAGGGTGGTGGTGGACGGCGGCGGATCAGGCCAAACCCGTGCTGTGGAGAGAGGGACACCGGGAGGTGGAGGAGAGGCCTATTGGCTATGGGTTCATAGGAGGAGGAAAGGGGAGACCTGAAGAGTCTCGTGGCGGTGGCCGGTGGTCGAGATGGCAGCGCACGTCGGTGCTAGGAGGCCGCACAGTGAACTCGTGCATGGGTTTGCTGTGCTCGTGCATGGTGGAGGAAGGTGGCTGCATGGGAGGGGCTGAGGCCGCTGGAGGGGACCGGTCGGTGGCAGGGGAGGCTGCTGAGGGAGTGGTGGCGCCGAAGAACGGTGCACGGCGGCGCTGTGGCTTCTAAGCCCGTTTGGGCTTGCACCACCGAGGGAGGAGGAGGAGAGAGCGTGCGGGGGTGATACCGGTGCAGGGGGACTCACCGGAGGGAGGGGAGGCTGGTGGTGTGGGCGGTGAGGCACGCCAGCGCATGGCGGCGCCCGGCTGGGCTGTGGAGGAGATCGGGCGAGAGAGAGAGGGGCCACGTACGCTGTAAGCAGAGAGAGGAGAGAGAGAGGGGAGGGAAAAGTGAGGGAAAAGAGAGAGGGGCTGGGGTTTTATCCTAAAACCCGACATCTGGGGGTCTATAAAAATGGTCTACGATAACCCTTAAATACTGATTTGAAAATGCGTAAAAGCTAACTTATTTAAAAGCACTGAGAGGAATTAAGATTGAATATTATTTAAATTAATATTCCTTCATCATTTATAAAAATGATGAAGTCTTACTTAAAATATTTAAAAGAGTAAACTATTAAATAAATAGAGATTCCATCATTATTTAAATCACCTAATATTTTAAATAACTGGAATCATTTATATTCCCTACAATTATAATATTTTTGGAGCTCTTCAAAGATATTATAATTGAGTTATTTAAAATATTTTCTATTTAAATAGTAATAGGAATCTTTCATGTAAAATACACATTACTTTAAAACACAAAGCTAGTTTATAAATTACGTAGTATCTTTTACAAACACGCCATCGGGGTTTGGCACGCGTAACGGGGCTCTTAGACACTAGAGAGGGGAGTGGGCAGGCTGACACATCTGACGTAATTGCTTACGTCAGAAGAAAGGAAGGAGCAGGGTATTATAGCGCATCTCCCATAGATGTCTGTGGGAGACTAACTAGTACTCCTAACATAGGGCTCAAATTGGGTCGGAGGAACAAGATCTGGTACAGGGTCAAGCTGACGTCGAGCATGCCCTTTCCCTTGTCCAATGCTCCAACGATGTGTGGTAATGTCGATGGGTCTCATCTAGTTTGTCATCCACTCATCTACCTTGGGTTCCATACTCTGGGCCAGTAATAGCTTGGTAATGAGGATTCCATATGGGAGGTTTTCAGTGGAGACGATGATGGCCTCGTAATGGATCCTCTAAAAAATACGAAGTGGTAAGTCGATGGGGTCTCCACATGCCACTTGTATAAAGAACTATGCATGAGTCTGGCTAAATGTGGCCTTATGTCCCATAGGATTCACATTTGTTACAACAATAAGATTCAACATACAGAAAAAAGGGAGGAATTGTACTTGGCTGAAGGAGTTCCTCCTATCGATCCGATCTTGGTCAGTCCCAGTAAGGATGTAGAAATCCTCATCTTAGTCGTCATCCTCATTAGTATCCCAGCCTCCGACCGGTCAACTAGGCCAGTAGATGATGTAGAAGTGCCTACATCTGCATCTACTCAGGATCCATCCATAGGCTAAACTTCTCCTACAATCGATATCTCAGCTACACGATCGATCCCCAAAAGCTCGGCGATGACATTGGCCAGACCTCAAACTAAACACCACATACTGTCATGGTGTGAGAGCATGCATCCTTAGGAATGAACCACATTTGCATATAAAACTCCCGAACCATTGAGGGGTTGTGAAGATACTCATCCAACCTCTCATAATAAACATGTCTTGAACGCTTTTCTGTTCTCATATGAGTTCGTGAAAGTAGTTGATCATGACTTCTTGTTTAGACATCACTGTTCGAGCCCCGATTCAATATGTGTTCTCACTTGTTCCTTCCCTCCCCCTTTTCCTAGTAGTCAGAAGATGAGCCATATCTTGAAAGAAAGAAACAAATATTGAGCAATATTAATATTATGATGCATATTATACACTGTAATCTAAATTATTTTTGGTATACGTTCGAATGTAAAATATAACGTTCGGAGGATAAGCTTATACGTGCGAACATTTAGTTTTTAAGTTTGCACATTAGATTTATCTAGTATAAGCTTTCCAACATAAGATGAAAAATACTCGAACGTGACAGCTCAAATACACTTTTGAACGTACAAAACATATCACTTTCGCATGTGAGGAAGTTGTTGAATGTATTTAATAATACATGCGAACGTACATAACTAGTAGTTCGAACGTACATTTGGTTAATGGAAACTGAAAGGTTTGACATTTGCACGAATTACAAATAACATTCACACGTATGTGCCGCTCAAGAATTTGAACGATCATTCGTGTGAACATTACAAACATATGTTTGCATGTACAATTTATATTCGCATGCATACTCAATACGTACGCACGTACTATAGAACATTCGCATGTTATATGATTAACGTGCAAACATGTATGTCATCTTCCTCATTTGGAAGATATAATGTTCGAATGTTACGATACAGAAATGGGTGAGTCGACTCAACCATTCCTAAACACCTCAAACACAATGAAATTGGCCAAAAGCCACCTTAAAAATGAAGTATAAATTTCAAGAAAGCTTTCTATAGTGGTCGTTTGGCCATTGGCAACCCATGGTGGCTGAAAAATGATGATGAAGGTCCAGCCACCAATGGGTTTAGGGAACTACCAAAATCTCTATTAAACATAAAAAAAAAAATGTACCCAAAGGTTAAAGAGGGATGCCTACCTCTTTTGTGACTTTTGTGGTGGAGTTTGACAATGACAACGATGGTTCAAGCTACAGTTTGCGACGAAGGTTACAGATGGAAATGGGGGAGAAAGTCAGTTGTGCCATTTTGCATTTGGATTTGAGCTTTTATACACATAACGTGCTAACATTTAAGTATTAATGTGCGAACGTTAGGGATGAGAGTGAAAGACATCTGAATGTTTCAATTATAACGTTCGAACGTTTAATTACTTATTCCCGTAACATGCAAATGTTATATTGGTAAGTGCAAACGTTTGTCACTTAATGTCTAAGACATGCGAACATTATATTAAAACGTTCGAACATCTCTAGAATAAATTTTAAATAATTTATACTATACTTATGCCTTATGTACTAGTATATATACTATATATACTTGTCTAGTATTGTTATTTAGTTTAATAAAGTGTAATTAACAACTAATATTATGTACTAACATATTATAAGCTAATAATATGTGTAATACTAGTAACACTAATGTACTACTATATAAGTTATACTAGTACATAGTGCACTAGTATAGTATATATACTATATATAATAGTCTAGTGTTGTTAATTTGTTTAATAAAATGTAATTAACAACTAATGTCATGTACTAGCATATTATAAGCTAATAATATATAAAACTATAATATATAAACACTATTGTTATATAAACCACTATTGTTTAAAAAATATAATTATTTGAATTACGTTTGAACAATACAAAACTACGTGCGCATGTTTTGTTTTGACATGTGAACGTTTGGTGAGATATTTTCCGTGTGAACTATGGGTCACCTCAGATCATCAACAAAACGTGCGAACGTTTTGGATGATACATTTGAATGTAATCCATGTAATGTGTGCTTGTTGTGGGGATTATTAACGTTCGCACAAGAACTATTGTACATTCGAACATTTGTAAGTGTTAAAAATTAGGCGGTTCTTTTAGCGGGAACCAAAATTTCACGTAACGTTTGAACGTATATTGTAATTTTTGAACTGACCATTATTTTGATGCGGCGACTTTGCATTTAAAATGCCGTTGCAATAACTTGAGGACACCTTTAAAATGTTGTTGTTCGAATACAAAAGACCTATTGCAACAACCGAAGTCGCTGCAATAAGTTGAAAAATTTTGCAAAAAATAAAGACCCCCCATCGCATGGGTTGAAGGCAATTCATCCCATTTGCCTTCAACCCGTGCAATAGAGTGAGAGAGAGCGTTAGAGTGAGAGAGAGAGTTGAGTGAGGTTAGTATTATATTTTTTTGTTTATTTTGAATATGTTGTGATTTTTCTTGGTATTATTTAGTTTGAACTAACTATTATTGTGTTTTTGTTTGAAAGATTATTTGTTAGGGATTTTTGAAGCTTGACATTTGTAAATGGATATTACTAGTTAGGTATATTTCTAAATTTTATTATAATATTGTTATGAATATGTTTGGATATTGTGAACATGTTGGATGATAATTGATTGTGAAAATGTTAGATAATTAATTTTGAATGTGTGAATATGTTGTGAATATGCATGTTGTGAATTTAATAAGAATATTTTGTAAATACATTGTGAATATATTGGTATTTAATTGTGAATATGTTGGATGATAATTGATTGTGAATATGTTAGATAATTGATTTTGAATTTGTTTGGATATTGTGAATATGTTGGATGATAATTGATTGTGAATTTGTTAGATAATTGATTTTGATTATGTTTGGATATTGTGAATATATTGTTAGATAATTGATTGTGAATATGTGAATATGCATGTTGTGAATTTAATAAGAATATCTTGTGAATACATTGTGAATATATTGATATTTAATTGTGAATATGTTGTGAATTTTAAAAAAGGAAATTGAAAACATATCTTGAATTTTATAATATTGTGAGTGTAGGAGATACAATTTTATAATATGTTTTGAGATATTTGGATTTCATATTTTTGATGCAATTCACTTCTTAGGATGAATTCAACCTCAATTTTGGCCGTAGCGAAGATGTGCAAACTGTGAATGAGTTAATGGCTACATTATTTCGGCGTCACAAGGAATGATGCCATGATCATTTCAAGAAATTTGAGACGTTGGAAGAGGCTGTTCACTCCACTTTTCAAAAAATAAAGTTAGACAATTGAAGGAAATGTTGTGATTTTTTCACAAGTCCAGATAATCAAGTATTGTAGATTTATTCCCTTTAAGTTATTTGACATTATAATTGGTTTCCTATATTATATTTAACATTGTTAATTTCAACTGCAGCATTTAAGTTCTATCAATGTACATAATATAATGGCTTTGACAATCCACCATCGTGCCAGCTCAAGGTCATTCCAACGTCTTGTTGATAAAATGGTAATTGATAACTTATTAATTCTCACCCATTTTTATCATATTCATTTATTTAAGTACTAATATTATTTTTTAAAATTACTAATGTGGCTTTGTTAGAAACGTGATGATTTTGAAAATTTCTCTCTCATTTATGTCTATGCTGCTACTCACACTGATGAGCATAGTGAGTGGGTTGATCTTGTAACTAAAGATAATTATATAAGTGATGTTATTTTCTGTGAAGAAATTATCAACATGTGAGTTCAAATTTGATTCCTCATTTCTTTTAATATGTTACTTATTGTGTCTTTTTTTTGTAATTGTAGGAAAAAATTATTAAGATCCCATCAGCCTCTGAGGAATCCTCTTCTAGTGACAGACATATTCACGCAAGTGATCGGGACCAAATTTGGTTTGGTAAGAGGTTTGGGACGTTCTTTCAAGCAGTTCATCCTCCAAGATCTTGACTTTGGAAGTTAACAATTATACTAAAGATTTAGATACAGCACACCAAGAAGTTGAGCAAATGAAGTCGAGACTACAGGAGTTGGAGTCTCTCTTATCGCGACAGTTTGATTTAGAAACGTGATTGCAGCAGCAACAAAGAGACTGCTTTGAGAGAATACACATTGAAGTCCAAGAGCAAATACAAAAGGAGATGACGGTCTAGATGGAACGTGTTATGTCAATTCAGCAGTATCGTAGTGAACGAGGAAAGAAGAAGAAATGATCAATATATCATTATCATTATCATTATTAGAAACTTTTATTGTCTATTTTTACAACTCTATAAGACATTATTAGTTGTTACATTTATGGTGTAATACGAAAGAATTTGTATGCTTTTTAATATTATGAAATTACTATTTCTGATCATACCGTTCACACGTAAACAATAAACATTCAAACATGGCTTCATGTTCGAATCAACGTTCGAACGGTAGTCACTACGTTTGTATATTTTAACACAAACAATCTAAACGTTCAAATTATTAGAACAAGCATGTATCCAGCGCAATGCACAGACCGTTATTTATGTTGAATTTTATAAATCTATATAGTTTACTATATATAATCACTACCACAACTATTAAAAAAATGTATATCAAATATATTTAAATTAGAACATGTATATATAAAAAAGTTCACTTTATCAATAAATATTTACATGAAAATATTATTCATTTTGCAGGAACATCACTATAAATAAGAACTGTAAGCAAGGTTCATACTCAAAAAGAATATAATGTTTTGTTGCTTTTTCTTATGTCAAACTATGTTTAGCCATGCTACGTACAGGAATAGTCTCCAGCATCCTTGAAGACATTCCAAATCTTTATAATTTTTTCTTCATAAACAACTGAACCTCACGTTGGAATCCATTAGAACCTACTCTGTTGGTTTAACTTCGTCACATTAGATTAAATCATAAAAGGACCTGCCAAAGAAGAGTCATAAAAGGGTGTGTTGTCCTTATAGGATGACACGTTGACAAACAAAACAAAGTGAATCTGAATTACGGTTGGCAGTAGATGAAATGAGGAATTAAAGAAGGGTAGTTTTGTAAATTAGTTCGAATCCAATCCAACTTAATTTCCTAGATCATCCAAGAATGACAAATCCCACCAAACAAATTTCAAAAGCCAAGCGAAAGATAATTTCAAAAGAACCCACGCCGAACCTTTCACGCTCCATTAATGTTGCCATAGACTTGTCATGATCAGTACTGGCTGGAGCACTAACTTCTGGAGGATAGCCATAATTAGGTGACATTGACGGCGCCAGGCTTGGAACTGGAGGCTTACACAGAGGAGCAGGAAATATATCTCCAATCACCAATCTCGCTATCTAAAAGGTCTAGAACTGTTAATTTGGATTGGTTTCTCAAAAAATCAGGAAATATTTTCAACTTGCAGGAAACCAATTTTAACGCGGTGATGTTGGGAAAGAGGGGGACAGAGAATCAGCTCTATCATATTCAATTGATTTTGGTCATGCTTTGGTTTTCAGGGTGAAATGGCACTCCTGGCAAGACGTTTCAGTGACGTTTAACACAAAAACATTTTCTGAAAAGACGTGTTGGTTTTCTTTTATTTTTTCGATAGAGTAAACCGTGTGTATCGGTAAACCGTAGAAATAAGTTAAAAAAATATGGTGTGAATGCCAAGTGGAAAGTTAAAACTTGACTTTTATATAATAGTACAGATAGATATGTGTGAACGAAAAGCTAACATCCGATCATTACAAATTTTACGTTCGAACTCTTCTCCTTTAATATCCAAATGCTATATTTAAACGTATCCGACTTAACGTTCGAATGTAAATATCATTCGTACGAAGCAAAAACAACGAACGTCAATTTTTTTACGTACGAATGTTAATCACTCGGGTTAATGTTTGAACGTCGGTTTATGCGTGCGGACGTTACTTTCTGTGATAGTTTTTTAACTATCACAAAAAATGATCATGTTTGAAAGTCACATCTCAATGAAGACTTCCAACCGTCACAATTTTTTTTTTTGTAATGGTTGAATAGTAAACCGTTACAAAAAATATACTATAATGCCTTTTAGGTGACGGTCTTATACAGTTTGTGTATTTTTGGTGACGGTTTCATCCGTCACAAAATCAAATTCTGTTGTAATGATGGGGAGTCCTTGCCATCAAGTAAATACATTAGCTTAGAGGAGGAAATGCAATGTCCCCTTTGTGGAGCACCTTCAGAGAGCTTAGAACGCTATTGTGGAACTGGCGCATTGTGTTACTCAAACTTGCACCCTCTCTCTCTCGCACGAAACCTTTCTAAAAAAAAAAAAAACCCTAGCCACCGTTCATAGTGGGCGGGGGGGGGGGGGGAGGGGAAGCTTCGGCTTCCTCATCCCCTCCCCTCTCCTCCCTCTCTACCGTTGTCTCCGACGGTTTCTTTTGGTATTTTTGTTGTTTTTCAGGTTTCGGCCGAATAATGGAGAGGTAGTCGATCCGAGCTCCTCCGGTAGAATTTCTCATTCACGATTACCATCGGGAGATCCCTCGTTCGCTGATCTTGCAGCCTCCCGCTTTGGGTGCCATTTGGAGCGGCGCTTCGCCCCCACGCGCGGATTACAGAGAACGCGTGGCATACGCGAGCCACCGTGTATCACACCGCGTCGGAGCTATGTGTGGCAGCTTAGGGCCCAGTATACCGGCACTGTCTCGACCAGCCGTTTGGCTTCTCCCCAGTGTGGTGTGTGACCCCCACGCGCCACCACCGATCCTGTTTGGTTCTATTTGATTATTGGTTCTGTTTTGTTTAGTGTTTGTTTTTGTTTGGTGGTTGTTTTTGTTTCAAGCGCCACCACTGAGCTTTGTTTGGTGGTTGTAGCAGTGTTGTTTTGTTGGGTTGGTTTATTTGCTTTTCTGTCTTTATTTGTTTTCAGCATTAATAATAGAAATAGGCTCTTGGACCCTTTTGGTGTCTATAGCAGTTGAGTCCCGTTCTTCCTTTGGGAGGAGGCGGTGTGTTTTGACTCACCTCATAGGGAGGACGGAAGGTGATAGCACTTCTCTAATTTTGGAGAGAAGTCGTTTAGGCTCTGTTTTTACAAAGTGCGATTCTCTCAGACAAACCTAGTTTCTTCAGAGAGAGTTTATAGAAGTTAAGACAAAATCTGTTATAAAGAAATTTATGTATGGGGTGCTTCAGAGCAGATGCGTAGGTTGACTTGTAGTCTGGATTTTTTTCTCTGTATTGATATGTCACACTTGTAACTTCGGGATTCATTAATGAAATGAAGGCTATTTTCATAAAAAAGAATGCTATTGTGGAGTGGATCGAGATTATTTTAAACCCTATCTCTTTACTTATTATCCGTGCTTTAGATGTTAATCAATTTCTGTTGTTTGTAGAAATTGCAAATGGATATATAACGTGTATTTGAGGAATATATATGAAGGTTCCCAATATATTGATGTTGGTAAATATGGTGAAGAAAACCTATGGAGACCATAAGGAAGCTTGGAAAAATACTCTCCAATATTTGAAGATGGTGGAGCAATGGTCACCACCCCCTCGAGACCACATCAAGCTAAACTTGATGTATCAATTTGGAATGACTTCCAAATGTTAGCAGATCCAATAGCGACGCCATTCTTAGTACTTCATAAGAACAATTTAAGAACCAAAATCCTTCACAGCAGCAATTAACTAATTTAAATGATTACATTTGGACGCATGATCAGAAGCTAAAAAGGAAAACAAATTAAAAGAACAAATTAAGCAGCAAATGCAAAAGCTTTCACCGCAGCAATTAACTGATCATATTCATTATTACATTTAAAAGCATGATCAGAAGCTACAGTGGAAAACAATCAAACAAGCAGCCCCAAAGACTAATTTATTCAAGAGTAGAAAAGTTTTATTTGTTTATTTGCAACGGCTGTAGACAGAACGACAATCTCCGGGATTATTACCTGGTCTGGGAAGACAGCTTATGTACTTTGGAGGTCGGCCACAGCCGGAAACTGCAGGCTTCTTACGGTTGTTAGTGCCAGAGGTGGCACTCTGATAGTTAACGGCCAGCATCCTGCTTATTTCTGAATCGAAGAGCAACTCTGGCTCCTCCATGCGGCCCTGGTAATCAAGGGCGGTGCGGGTGCCGTTTTCAAGTTGGATTGAGGAAGCAGTCCCTCCCCAACGTGTCGTATGCGACGAGAATATCATCATCATCATCAGCACTGTCACCAGAAGAAAGTGACCCAGCTTCTTCGCTTCTCCCACCATCTCAGCCCTCGTCCCTGTGCGAGTCCTCGATCTCTGAGGAGGGATTAGGAAGTCCCGTCGTTGGCGAAGAGTCGAGAGAAAGCTTGCGAGTGGGATGAGAAGTCAATTGTCACGGATGGAACAAGTTTTAAAACGAAATAATGTGCAGTCACTTTTGCACATAATTACGTGGTAAAAAATTCAAGTATAATATAAGAATAATCCTAATCTACATTTTATATAAGTTTCTGTAAAAGTTATATAAATAACTAAAAGTGAGACATGAGAATAGTTTTCTTATTTAAATTTGTAACGACTTGGTAATATTTTATCCTATATAATATATAATATATTAAAACAATTATGATTTCCTACTTCTGGGTTTGTATAATGTTAGAACAGCACCCATTATTGCTACATTATTGATCAAGTAGCTAGCTAAACATTAGCCGCTTTTCAAGGACAAACACCAAATTAATTCATGAAAATCTCAACAAAAAGGTATCGATATTCTATAAGAAATTTGATATGGAAGAAATACAGCTAGCTAGCATCTTCTCCTTTATTTACTTTGAGTTATTTCTGCTTGTACTTTATTCGAGAAATCTGACTTATTACCCGGTTAATGGGTGGTTCCGAAAACTTTTTAGGAAGCATTCCCATCCACTCCTCACCCAACCATCTTTTGACCCAAGTTTTCATTTGAATCCTCCTTGATTTAGTACTCTTTGTATACAGGGACTCGGCTTTTACTTTGCCTTTTAATTTGCTCACAAAAAGGAAAAAGAAAAAGATTATACTTCAACACAACACCACCAACAACAAGAATATAAAATCTGCTGTCGAGATTTATATTAGAAAAATGATAAACACACGTCACTTTTCACAACACATTATACAATCATATTTTAAAATGAAGTTAATTTAGTAAAATATTTTATAAAAGTAACATCACTTTACAAAAATATCACTACTTTAAAACATGTATTGTGAAATATGTTATGTGTATTCCTCTTTACGTCATTTTCATGATTATAAAGGTAAATTCCATCCTCTTGGCCTCTCTACTCACAATCTGATTCCCAGAGTCTTCTATGAGGAAATCGTTATCAACAAAAAATGCATCGAAGACCCGATGTCCACTTGACCACCGTAAGTTGCTAAAGAAAAGTGTGGTGGACAAATAGTTGAGCCGAAAATGCCACTCAAACTCCCCTTCAACAGGGAGATGACGGATGCCAAGATCGTCATCTTTCAACCTACAATGAGCTCCTAGGGTTTCATTTTTTTAACCCATTTTTTATGTGAATGTGATACTTGAAGAGACTAAAGGGGGTGACTAGTGATTGACCCATACAGAGAGCCAAGACCAGCAACATTTTAAAATTGTGAAAAGGACTCATCATACTTCCTTTTGCTTGGTTTTATAATTGCCTAAGGCTACGTTTGAATGTTGAGCTGAACTGACATGAGTTGAGTTTTTTATAAATATTAGTGAGTTAAGATGATAAAATGAGTTTTGTGGAGCCCACCTAAGATGAATTTAGATGTGTTTAGATGTTAAGATGAATTTAGATATATTTATAAGAAGTTGAAAAAGATTGTGGGTCCCGCGTGTAAAGAAGTGTTGAGTTGAAAAGGTTGCGGGTTCTATGTGTAAAGATGTTTTGAATTAAGTGATATTTAGTAATTTGGGAGTTGTGTATTTGGATGCTGGGCTAGGTTTAAATTTGAACTCAACTCAGATGAGTTCAGTTGCTTCCATATTCCAAACGAAGCCTAGGGGTCTCTAATATAGACATATATATATATACTGTAAGTCAATGCTGTTGAAGATAATATAAAATCAAGAATTTGATTTGATTATTATCCTGATTTGATTTCATAATTATCAAATCAAGAGATTTGATTTTCATAATAATCAAGATCTTTATCCAGTCTTATCCCTATTTAATCTTCCTTAAATAGGGACATATATTTTGTATTCAATCATAATTGAGAATAAAAAAGAAGTAACCTTCAAATTTTTTTCTCTCGCTCTCTGGCCCTTATTTTCTTTTTCTTTTTTCGTTTCTAGTTTATTTTATATTGTCTATCACAGTATAAGAGCCCTTAGCTAATGCCATGCTAGCTTAAACAAAATTTATGAAAATATATTCAAAATAGCCCATAGATTCTAAAATTTTATTCAATATAATTTTATAAATATAGAAAATGCCCTCCCAAAAAATTTATAATCCCCATATACTTCTAAAATTTTTCTAGAATTTTAATATACTTAGAAATGTCTCTCTCCAATTTTTTTTCTTATAGTTCCTAAATTTTTTATAATTTCTATATAATATCTATTTTCAAGGGATGTGGTCTCAAAAAAATTAAATTAAAATTAATAAGAGAAATAATAAACTTATTAATATGGATCCCAAAATTTATTGTTATACAATAATAGGCTTCTTGCTTTTTCAACAACTGGCCTGAAGCTTTCCCATATGATTCTAGCACTTGTTGTACTCTATCCCACTCAGTCACTTTTGATTTACCGAAGATAATGCAATTATTTGCAAACAACAGGTGACTTATTCTTGTGCCTCCTCTTGTTGTTGCTACGAACACCCCTTAAGTCTCCATTTCTTTCAGTTGAATTGGTTGATACCTCAAATGATCTTCATTTATACCTCATAAGCATTTTTTTTAATTTGTTTTCAAACAAATGAAACATATTTGAAAGTGTTATATATATATATATATATATAATTATCAAACAGTAAATAATATTTTAATAATAGAATATATTACTTAAGCTATAATTAAGTTATAAGTTCTAAAAATATAAGTTATATTTTCTACCGCAATTTCAAATATATATTTAGTGCATGTATGTGTGTGTGTATATATATATATATAAATATAAATATATATATATATTTATATATATTAGTATGAATTATTTTTTTGACAATTCAAGTACTACTCGTGTCATGATCACCAACAAGTCTAGAGATCATTAACCAGCCCTAACAACAGTACCTTCAACGCCAACCATTCAAGACATGACCAACTAAGCCAAATTGTTATGCATGCAGTCAAGATTTGTAGGAGTAGTCTAATCGTTCTAGACAAAAGATAATGTTCATCGGAACAATGAATCGCATCTTAATCCTTAATTTGTTTTATAGAAGAGGATCAGAGGCCGCCTGCAGCCACGCATGATCATGATCTGCATGTATGAATGGCATGCATACCCATTTCTGCACTAAATCCATACCTTTTGCTATCCAATATCATTCTTAATTTCTTATCACAGATATATTCTTCAACCATGCACCAAAGGCTTAAATATTCCAAAGATGATCAAGAAAATGAAAATACGATAAATTCCAAGAAAAAACTACTTAATTCAGGGGCAGATGATCAGCTGCAAGTCTGAAAGGTAACCGGCCTGCATATTCTCAAGATTGCGTATAAAAACTATGTACGTACTTAAGTGGGGGCGGGACTATTCATATAATATATAATATATGTCAAGTTTCTACGCATTAATTTGTTTTTTAATTTTTCTTTTCCAAATAACTTTTGCAAATCCATTCAAACTTATTGCCAAACAGTTCCTTTTGTGGATAAAACTTTGACTGTGATAACCGAATTATATCCTATATTTTTCATGAAAATAAGTGTTAATTTCCAAAATGTATTGGCCTATATATCCTAGCTCTTTATAACATGATTATACGTATTCCAATTGCAAGCTAGGTTAATCCCGGCCATGAACAACAACCATCGAGTGGCATTAATTCTTCTTCCTATCTAACCTTGAATTTAAGAAAAAAGCAATGAAAAATAGTTGACAACTCAAAGGAAAATTGACAATAATTATAAGATCGCGACACTATTTTTGAGTTTTAAATGCTACTTACAAATCATGAGTTGCAAAATCATTTAAATAGTCACAGTAATACCACAACGAAAAGGTTTGGTGCAAATTAATTGCAACTTGCAAATTTCAATACACTAATCATGCAACCCCACTGCCTAAACAAAGAAATTCAATGAATTATTATGATCTATCGCCTGATATATGATCAGTATCTATCAATTATCTTTGCTCGCCCTTGATCCTCCTATATATATATATATATATGCTAAGAGCAATCGACCATCAGCAAAGCGCGCGAAGGACCACAGGGCAACAAATACAGGTCAGACGTCCACTTAATATTTGGTGCGAAAACAGGGTTCTGCTGCTGCATGCTTTGGAAAGATCATATGCACATCATGTCCGTATCAAATTGCAGCTTATTATATATTCTACTTGATCATGTCTGCACTAAACAACATGATTGGTGACACATCTGTAAATTAACTAACATTGAACATGATCACATGAAATTTAACAATTTTGCACTATATCTGTCTCTTTGGAACGCTAGCCTCATCTCTTTCAACCACCTCAACATTCTTTTCTTTTCTTCTCCTTCTTTTTTTCCTGGTACATGATTTATTTGATCTCCCACTACCTATCAATCTGCTATATGATAATATTGCTTCTTAGATGAGTTCATTTTGTCCCGCAAACAGTAAAGCTTGGCCCTCCTCACTTTCTAATTGGTGTACATGATGCAGTGCTTTTATGTTGGTTGAATATATATCTGCAAAGCATTATATATCAGTACCCTATCCTTTGGCCATTATTTGGAGACAGACAGGCATTATTAATTTAAAATACTAAAGATTTAAGATTAAATTATTATATTGAAAATAGACTTGTATTGATCAATATTTGGAGGTTCCGTCCTTTTTTTAAAAAAACAAATTACAAAGTAGATATAAATTACAAAAAAAAGACACAAAATAATTACTATTTTATTAATAAATTTCTATTTTCAACTCGATCAACTATCAAAATTGAACTGATCAATGTTTTGATCTTAGATTCTGAAAACCCTCAATGAGTGAGTTTTTTCTAAATTTCACAACAATTTCTCTTGTTTGTATCCAACATCAAAGGGCTGTCAGTTAGAAAGTGATCGTCTATGTCACATAAATTATCATAAGAAAAATTCTGAAGTTTTTAAGAATTATTGAGTTTCCAAAGTCAACAAATAAAATATAATTTGGGCTCTACAAGAAAATAGTTATCAAGATCCATAGATCAGCTTTTGGAAAAGAGAAATTTTTAACGAGAGAAATAAAACATTTTAAAATATCGTCAATTTAATTAACTAATTTAGTAAAAAGATAGCCACCAGTACCAAAGATTTTCTCTCGAAGTCTAATTAATTGAAGATCATGAATTACCAATAAATGCTAATTAATTTCACTTTCTGATCGTACCTATTTTTCTCTTTCCCCCCTATGCTGCTTATATATACGTACATTAATTGTACATATGTTTTCTTCTTGATGATCTTGATCTTCTCCTCCTTTTTTCTTCTTCTGGTTTTGCTTTTGTTTTTTTATAATTTCCTGAGAGCTAAGCTGAGTACCTATAATACAGAATTAATTAATCTCCTATTTTAGAAAGTTTTAATTAGATATATACATCACAATGCTATGCTATAGCTCCGGGATTATATCTATTATATTATAATAAGTGATTATCTAATTGTAAATAGTAACTTTTGTTTTTTTTTTGTTAACTTTTCTTATTTTTCTATTAAGTCCGTTAAGTCCTGTTTTACCAAAAAGCCATTAAAACTTTTGACCATTTGACATGTAACTCTCTTGTAGAATTTAATAAAGGATCCTGTTTTACCAAAAGGTCCTTAAAACCCTTGATCATTTGACGTATAGCTCATTTGTAGAATTTAATGAAAGATCATATTTTACCAGAAGGTCCTTAATAGCCCCGTGGTGCACATGAATTGACATCTCTTTTTCATTCCCTTTTTGTTCTAACAGTGTACTCATTTTTCTTTCTTTTTGTTTCACTTTTTTAAAAAATTAAAATGGCTATACTCTTTAGAGCACTTAAAATATAATATGAATTATTAATTTAATTAGAATATAATAATTATTAATATTAATATTGAATATTATTAATTTGATTAGAATATAATTATTATTAATATTTTAATAATAAAATGTAATAAAAATTAAAAAAATTATTAAATTAATAATATTTTATTATTATATAGAGAATAAATAGATAATTTAATATGGATGCAGACCAATGCTCATACTTTGCTGAAATTTAGATTTTTTTTTAATCTTGATTTTTTATCTTTCTTTTACCTTGTATTTTCTTTCCCAGACAAATAAGCTACTGACTTTTTTAATTTTTTTTATTAAAATCATTATGTCAGGTATAACCCGGGACTAACGCACCCGGGGCCATTCCCTAGTATATATATATATATATATATGTACGTATGTAATTTACTGCGTACACACCTTAATTATTACTAAAAATGTCTGTTTTTACCAAATACATAGACAAAAGGAAAACAAATCTCATAATTCAAAAAATGACCACATATTACTCCTTCCGCGGAGCCGATCCCTAAGGTTGAACGTCTTCATCTGCATCAAAATCTATGATTCCATAGAATGGAACCGCAGGGTGTCGAATACCATGAGATGGTGAATCTTAGTAAGTAATCACCAAAACAAACCAAGAGATAAAATACAATAATGCATCCAACAAACATGTGTTCATATGAAGAAACACGAATGTGACCCAAAACCCTTATTTTTTCCGAAAATGATTATTTTCCAACACATGTCAAAAATCCCATTTGAGCCAAAACACGCTATGAATAATATCCACCATTTTTCCAAAAAATAGCTCAAACATAAACCAATCATTTTCCCAGAAAATGGTGCTCGTAACTATTAAATCATAAACCACCATTTTCCTAGAAAATGACCCAACATAATAATTTATCGGACACTGTAAGCGGGACTCTACTATCATCCCTACAGCATACACCGTAGGCATGAATCATAGGTGGGACTACCACCATCCTTGCTTACCACCATTTCTATAGCTCGCATTGTAGACGGGAATCTCAGGTGGAACTACCACCATCCCAACTTACCATCATCCCTACCGTGTACACCGCAAGCGAGAATCGCAGGCGGGACTCTACCACCATCCCAACAATTCATTTCCACACAAAAGGTACCTATTAGAGCACTGTAGACGGGAATGACAGGCGGGACTCTACCACCATCCTTGCTTATCACCATCTCTACAACTGGCGCTGTAGGCAGGAATGACAGGTGGGACCCTACCACCGTCCCTGTTTATCACCATCCCTACAGTTCCTTTTCCTCTCTCTCAAACCATTCAATCCAATTATTTCGAACATACCCATAATCATCTCTCACATAAAAAACTCAGTTTTCATTCACAACACATGAGCATGCATGACATGATGCAATAAATGCCATAATGCCAAACAGAACATAAATGCACACAAGTATAATTCAATTAAATAGACAACCCATTCTTACATCCAACCGACCCCCATACTCCTCGGAGTTAAAGTCCGGCACAACCAACCAGACTGCATAAGATTTTTTTAGCTCAAAAATATATTTAAATCTCAAGAAATTTTTTGAAAAATTACTTACAATGCTAAAATATAATTTTTGAAGGATCAAGGAGGTGCAAAAGGTGGCAGCAGTACAACATAACAGTGCAAAACGGACAAAATTCGTGGGTCTCAAAAACCCATTTTTTGAACGGGGACAAAAGAAGAATTGGGATGGCTAGGTAGGGGCTTAAGGGTGTTGGTGAAGTTATTGGTGGTTGTGGTTGGCCTTGGGCGGCGGTGTGGGTGGCGGTTGGAGGTTAAAACACCCAAATCAGAAATAGGGATAGAGGGGCTTCAAGGGTGGTGGATCAGGGCTGAGAAAGGGTAAGTTAGGTAGCTGAGAGGTCACTGGTGCTGTGGTGAAGAGTTGTTGACAAATGGTGGAGGCACGACGGCGCGGGAGCAAAATCAAACCGAGGATTGAAGCTGAGTGTGGGGGAGATTGGAGGCGCATGAGGGGCTGAAAATAGAGGGGGGTGGTCGTCGGCCGATGGGGAGGAGAATGGGAGGGGAGGTGATGGCAAAAGGTGGTACACGTCAGCGTGTTGGGGGAGAGACGCATGGAGAGAAAATAGGGGGAGGGGGTGGTCGCGCACAGGGAAGCAGCAGGGGAGGAGAAAAAAAAAAGAAGAGAAAAGAGAAAAGGGAAAAAGCAAAAGAGGAAAAAGAAAAAGAAAGGAAAATAAATGAGATCTAGCATTTTTATCTTGGGTATCAAAACTGATCCAACGAAAAGAATTTCAAAACGGCAAATTTAAATAAAATAATTTAAACGCAGTGACTAAGTAAAATAAAATAATAAAATCCAACAATAAGCTAATTTAAAATAAAGAGCATTTTAAATAATGAACAATAATTAATAACAATAAAACACATTGAATTAAAATTTTCAATTAAAAGTCATAAAATAATACCATGTAAATCATCTAAAATTTAAAACAAGAAAGCCCATAATGATAAAAAAATGCAATAATTACTTAGTCAAAATACACGTAAATACATGTTATTACATTAAGAATTTGATTTGATTATTATCCTAATTTAATTTCATAATTATCAAATCAAGAGATTTAATTTTCATAATGATCAAGATCTTTACCTAGTCTTATGCCTATTTAATCTTCCTATAAATATGGACACATTGTTTCTATTTTATTTTATAATGTTTATCATAGTATAAGAGCCCTTAGCTAATGCAACGCTAGATCTTACAAACTATTTCTTTTAAAGTTTTTCCACTAGCATAATCTCTCACAAAATCTTCATAGTTGTTTAACTATGTTCCACTTCAAATCCCTGCCAATAGAGTATCCTTATAATTAGCTTTGAGCTTTTTTTTTTTCTGGGTTTTGATCTGTTGTGAGCATCCTTTGAAGCCTCAAACCCATTGTTGGCATTTTGATTTTTGATCCTATAGTTGACCAAGGTCATATCTAGCCCATTGTCAACTCAAAATTTTAGCCTATTATTAGCCCTTTGTTGGGTTTGGCCTAATATTAACCCAATGTTTGTCACAACTCAAGATTTGATATTTTGGTTATCAGTCACTTAATTACTTGTGCTATTTTCATAATCGCATTAGCGATCAATCATTGAATATGAAGAATGCACTCAAATTTCAAACTCAAGATTTCAAAGTTCTCCACCTTAAGTTTGAGGGGATGTTGAAGATAATATCACATCAAGAATTTGATTTGATTATTATCTTGGGTTTTTCATAACTATTAGATCAAGAGATTTATTTTTCATAATGATCAAGATGTTTATCCTATCTTATCCCCATCTAATTTCCTTATAAATAGAGAAAAATGCTTTGTATTCAATCATAGTTGAGAATAAGAAGATTTATCCTTCAAAGTATCTCTATCTCGTTCTCCTCCATCTCTCTTCTCTCTCTTCTTTTCTATTGTTTTGTATTTTCTATGAAGAAGAATTCTATTCTCAAGTCGGAGGCAAGTTAAGTACTGGGTTAGTGCTATTGCAGTGAACTCAAGTGCCTTACGGAAGCTTACTCTGCCAGACATGGAGATAGTGTAGGAACTCCAACTTCCACATCTTCTTGTTTGCACAGGCCAGGTAAATTCATTTCGTGGATTAAGCCTCCTTCCGGTTGGGTCAAATTGAATTGTGATGGTAGTTGTCGGGGAAATTCGAGTAATTTAGGAGGTGGAGTAATTATTCAAGATTGTTGTGGTAGAGCGATAGCGGCTTTTTCTAGTCATTCCAAACAAGGCATGAATAATAGCGCGGAATTGAAAGCAATCTTGGAAGGAATACGATTGTGTAGACAGCTTCGCTATTTGAATGTGATAATTGAAAGTAACTCACACATTGTCGTGGATGTCCCCTAGTAAATAGAAAAGGACCATGATAAGTAAGAGGCCCTAAGGAATTAAATTTACAATGTTGTTTTGTGATGTGGTTAAAGACTTCTAAGAAAGATTGGAACTAATATAATTAAGAAATAATTTTTTATAATGCAGATAGATAATTAAAATTTAAAAACTTAAATGACATGGAATTTTCATTATATAGAGTGTAATGCCCTAAAAGACACACGACAGAAATAATTTCTTTTAGTTTAGACATTGGATATGCTATAAAAACTTAGGAAAAATTCATGGATTAAAAAATAGTTAGGTTTTCAGTTTGGAAGCATAGTCGAATTATGATCCACTAAGGGAACATATTGCTATTTGAATTTTTAAGGTACTTAGAAGAATCATAATTAGACAAAATAGATTGCATCGTTGATTTGTGAGGAATTTTAGGACTTGATGGTGCAATAAAAGCTTTTGTGATTTTTGAGGGCCAAATAGGCCAATCGGAGAGCACCACGTGCTGTCTAGCACGCCATGTCATCAACCAGATGTCATCATGACATGTACGTAGGATGCCCAAGTGAGCCTTGAAACACTAGGAAATGTCATTGACACATGGAATTACCACCACCCTCCATTTGGATCTCATTTACACATGTCAAGCTCAGTACACATGTGTAAGATAGATGAGTGTGAAACATGGCAAGACTATTCCTTTCTTAGAGCATTCACATTAATGGTTCCTTTATCTTATCCTTTAAAATACATTACCAAATTTCACTTTTTTTTATTTTACATACTGATTTTTACAGTATATCATACATCAACTTATCTATTTTTTTTTTTCATATCATTTAAATAATATATTTTTTATTCTTTTTAAACATTTCCTTTCTACCAATAAATTTCTAATATCCATATATTTTTTTTATATTTGCAATATATTTTTATATAAAATGTAATATAATTCAGTCCTATACACACAAAATAAAAATATATAAGCCAAGTAAAAATTAAAAATGAAAAATTTGGAAAAATAACACTTCCAAGGTATTATTTAGAAAAAAAATAAAATATAGGTGTTTTAAATGATGAACAAAAAGAATTTGTATTGAAATGTAAAAATAAAAGTAAATGAGGGAGTAAATGAAGTATAAATAATAATAATAAATTGTTTGAAGGATGAACAATATCCGCTATAGCAATTTGTGTTTTACATGTTCTTTTACATAATCGGATGGAACTCATTTTATGAACAATTCTTTAAATAATTTACATTTTTTGTATTATATATAAGCCATTGAGAATGCTCTTACAAAGTACACCTTTTTGAAGCCCATATCCTGCCCTCTCCAGCCATGTACCCCTTGCCTATCCCTCACCTTTGGTTTCGAGCCTCCATTCCATCGGTTTAGCCCTTCCCTTCACACATGAGTTGGTTTCATTTGCAAGCAACCTAGATACACCCTCTTGTACCACATGCACCGACCATACCCTATCCAAGAAAGCAGCTTTTTTAGCCACCAAAACTACCGCCACACTCAAGCAAAACTGCCCCCTTCCCTCATGCAGTCGGTCACTTCAAATTCCATGCACCAAGTCCACAAGCAACCTTACACCACCCATGCCCTTCTCTACCAAAACAAGGAGCCTCCTTTTGATTTCCTTTTTTCCCACACTTCTACCGACCATAACCTTCCTCACTTGCACACAAGCTAGCACATCACACTTTGCACAATAAAGAGAAAATCGAGTGACTAAGAGAGTCTGTAGAGGTCGATCCTTGTCCAAGTTCTAGCCATTGTAAGCCCTTTTTCCCTATCATTTTCTCTTCGATTTTTGTTACTTAAGTTAGAAACATGTTAGCTTGGGTGTTAGAATGTATTTCCTTAAGTTAAATGGTTGGTTCATTCTTGGTGATGTTGGGATATGTTAAATTTGGCTAGCCTGTTGGTTATTGTTATGAAATTTTTACTTGAAGTGCCAAATAGTCTTAGGCTTTACCTGATGATTTTGTTTTTAATGGAGTTGGTGACATCTTTGGTGTATCAAATTTTGATTTGAGTTTGTAACACAAGTGCCTTCACTAAAAGTTGCATGAATCAATTAGGGTTGGTATAGCCGAAATACTAGTGTGAGTTTTCTATGAATGGAAAATTAAAGGCTACACCATGGAAAACTAAAGGCTAGTACATGGAAAAATCTCTGGAGTGGACACATTCATGAGAGATTGAAGCTATTGCTCTAGAAGGTTCTATGGAGAGTCCTTCCCATCAGGTAAACACATAAGCATAGAGGAGGGAATACAATGTCCCCACTACAAGAAAATGTTGTATTTGTGACTATTTTTATTTCCGGCGACGTATATATTGCCGCTAATGTGTTGTTTTATTGTTTGGGTAATTTCTTTGTGTCGATTAGAAGAATCACCGAAATAGATGGATATTTTGGACGATTTTATGTTGCCGCTAATAAATTTGTCTCTAATAATAAGTATGACGGAATTTAGCCCTCGCCATTAAAAAATTATCGCTGCTAAAAGTGCCTTTTACGGCGAATTTATATTGCTACAATTGATCTCATCACAGAAGATGAATTTATATTAGTATCTTGGTTATTATGGCTACATATAACTTGCCGTAATAAGTCATACATAGTGAAAAAACCTAAATTTACCCCCCGCTCCTAATCTCCCAATTCTTTCCCCCCTTCGGTTCTCTCTCTCTCTCTGGCTTGTGGCTTTGTACAGTAGTTTCTTGCTGCCTTCTCGCCCTCTTCTCATCATCTTCTTACGGCCTTCTCACCACCTCGCTGACGCCGGTGAGTTTCTCTTTCACTATTTTAGGCTCCACCAATTTCTCTCTCTCTCTCTCTCTCTCTAGCTGCCACTCGATTTCCTGGGTATGATATCGTTTTCATAGAATCGAATGACTGCATTTTAGCTTGAAGTACTTAACCCTTGCATACTATAAATTCAGTGCATTTATATATTTACTCTTCATAACTTTTTTGCATGAAGCTGTGCACCTTTTATGATCTACATGTGCTTAGTAGATGTTTAATGATAAATTACTGGTCACCCTATTTCTTTGTGTATAGAGAGAAACATTACATAAATAAAGAAGGTGGCTCCAATTAGCTATTATTTTCCTACATGAAATTCATCAAAAAGATAGAAAAATACCCAACTTGTTTGAAAAAAAGAAAGCAGAATTTGAATTGTACAATACAGTAGTTATTGGATATGGCTTGGTTTTGGGTTGGATTTACCACATTTATGTAAATATTAATCGCTATTTGAAACCATAAATTTTGTGGATTTTGTTAATATTTCTAATTATTGGTTAATTGCCTAATTTGCCAAAAAAAACCTAGCTAGCTACTACCTTACTAATTCAAAATAGAAATGTAATTACAAACCCACTTTTTCTTTTATCCTTGTCTCCTAATTAGACAGAGAGAATCTCTAGGCCCTAAATATTCCTAAATACAGAATCTCTAGGCCCCAATTCAATTCAATTCTGATCAACAACTTCTTGCATAATGATGATGATCCCCTCTTCCCCTTAACTAAAATTTCTCACTTTTAGGAAATTAAAAATAATGTTCATGAAAAGAAATATGCTTGATCTTCCTTTTAATTAGCAACATAGACAATATATATGTAACACCCTCTTCTCGTAGGCTAGGAGTGTCACATGTTTTTCATAAAATAAATCCGGCAAGAGATCTCATATTTAATAAATGAAATTAGGATTTATTTCATAAAAACTTTGTCTAATAAAATGTCTTCCAAAAACTTAAATGAATAAACTGAAAAAAAAAATTATGTCATAAAAACTATTTATTCTAGAAGGTCTGAAACTAAAACAACTGCTCCTTCTAATCCTGGCTTGCCTGCTCGTATTCATCATCCTCACCTGGGTGGTTAAAAACATGAAAACAAACTAAAATGAGTCGATTACTCAGTAAGAAATCCATCACACTATTAACATACTAAACATTAGGTTTTCATAAAAGTTTTCATCCTGAGAGCTTAAAATTCATGAATGTTCATATTGATGTTTATGCTATGCATGACTGATTTGTCTGAATTAACTGACTGTTCTGTTTTAACTGACTGGCCAACACACTTAACCCTGTGTGCGAGGTTGTGCCCCGGCCCCACGTCCCGTGGCCGTGAGGGGAGCCGCTGATAGTATTTTGGCATACTATGGTGGACCACGCTTGAGTCCGTGGCTTGCACATCCACCCTGAAACTGCATTGGTACCATACATCTGAATGTCCATCTAATTAATTGATCTTATCTTATCTTATACTTGAATTTAAGATAGCTTACGTGTCTTACACACATGAGATGCATGACATAATACATACATAATTATAATTTCTGAATCTGAACATGATGCGGAATGACATGATCGTATGTTATACTGGATGACATGTTTGCATATGACATGTGTGGTGCATAAATAATGGTTGTTAATGAACTGGCTTGAATAATACTTATATATAAGCTAAATAGTGATAATCCCAATTTTGTGATCAAATAACTTACCTCTATGTGCTTCTTCTTGAATCTCACTTCCTAACTCGTCACCTATACACAATATTAACTATCACTAAATCTGTCTAGAACCAACATGTACTATTATTAATTAAATTCATAATTTAGAAGATATTCAAATAAATCTTTTGTTTAATACCATAATCAATAAATTCTGATATTTTAAATATATTATAATTAAGTAAAATACTTGGGCTATTTTTAATAAGTCATAAAACCTTAATTCTAAAAAATAGATTTACTTTCCCATGATTAACATAATTATTTAATTTAACAATTTTTTTTTTGAAAGAGTCAAGGCCACCTGTACACGAGTGACCTATTCCCAATTTTATTCAGAAGCCCTCACATAAGGTGGAGGAAAACCGTGGTTACAAAGCCAACCAAACAAACAAACCCAAACGAAACCAACAAAAACAACCCCCAGACTAGAAAACAAGAGAAATCAATGACAAAACAATTTAAGCTCTAATACTGGGAATACCAAGTTTATCAGTACAAAGAATACCCCTAACAAAACAAGGAAGTAAACCACTGTCCTCATATCTACAAGCCGAACCTGCTTCACCTTGTCGAGCCAAAAAATCTGCAACCTTATTAGCTTCGCGGTAATGATGGCGAATACTAAAATGAACTCCTTGAAGCTCTTTAATCGTTTCCATTTGGTTTTATTCCCAGGAGGCTCCTTATCAGAATCATAAGCCTTTTCCATCCTCCCCTCTTGCCCCTTACCCCCCACCTCTCCATCTGAGCTGTATCCCAAACCACTAGCATCACACTGACACAGCATTCCATTTCCAAAACCTCCGACACAACATCACACTGACATGTTACATCCGTACCAACACCATGTTTCCCATTCTCCAAGAACTCAGACTCAAAAAGTGCAGGATTCTCAGTCAAAAACATTTGATTTGGTCCAAAAGGCATAGGATCAAACGGAACGTTAACCTCCTGCAGGACTGCAACATTCCGGCCTGGATCTTCTTCACATTCTATCTCTTCACAACTCTCTGAATCCTCCGTATTAAACCTAGACACCTGAGCATCAGACGCTATCACCTCCTTTCCTTCTATCCCATCCACTGCTACCCCTCCAGAGGAAGACCCAGCACCTAAAACCACATCTGCCACCCCATCCTATACTGATTGTGCTACATCCCGCTTTTTCTCCCCTTCCTTCAAATCCATAACAACCTTCTTATTTTTATCCTGCCATACTCTCTTGACCAACGACTTCCTTTGAACCTTCTCCCCCTCTGGATTCCTCAAACCAGCCCTACAAACCACTGACGTGTGACCTTCCCGGTGACAAGAGGAGCAATAGAAACCATGCCTTTTATACTTAACGTTTTGCCAGATTTTCTTTGTAGCCGATAAAACTATGGGAAAGCCCTGCACTGGTTCAGCCGATAAATCCACCTCTACACACATCCTAGCACCAGACGCCCTGGTTTTATGAAGCGTAGCATTATCCATCCCCAAATAACGACCAAACCTAGTTGCCAAAATTTGTAAACAGTCCGGACGATACAGATGAAGAGGCAACCCTGGCAGAAAGATCCACTGAGGAGCAAGCAGAGATTGATGCGCTAGATCAAAATCTTTTGTCCAACGGAATAATCGAAATGATGAATCCCCCATCGTACGTCCTTCACGAGACCAGCCATGCAAGAAATCACGTTTAGATCGCATCTGTACCAGCACATGCAAAGCATCCATAAAGCTGACAATTGGGACCTCTTTCAGACCCCACGATTTAGCAATATGAGATCGCATAGCTTCAATGGATGGTCTGGTACTAGAAAACTTAAGAACCAAAGCAAACTTGAAGTCCTCCGCAGCTTTGGACATCTCCACCTCTGAAAAAATAAAACCTTGTTCACCATCTATCTCCACCGGGTACCTCATCGGAAGCTTGAAAGTGGTCTGAGATGTATTAGAAACCGCTTGAGCAAAAGACTTTGCTCCTAGAGTCACAACTGCCCCCGCCATAGAAGAGCCTAACGGAGGGGGAAGGGCGGCCTCCATGGCTGAAACCTAGCAAAAACTAACGAAAGCCACCAAAAAAGGAAACTCCTAGAATTTTGGAATGACCAAAACCGTAGAGTTTAGAAGTCGCCAAAATTTCCCTTATTTAATTTAACAAGAACTCTAATAAATACTAATATCATTTTAATACTCTTAACATATTTCTTTATTTTAAATTTACAACGTTAATAGGATACATATATCAAAATCTATTATAAAAACATTAGAGGTTCATTTCACACCATAGATTGAAAGTATTTAAAATAAACGATTAAACTCTTGCTATTTACTATTGAAATTAAATTGTGAAATTAATAACAAATAATATATTTTAAAATTCCTTAATTGTTTTCTGTAGGGAAACATAAGCTTTCTATTGGTAAGGCCTAAGGCCCATGAGAGGAAACCCTACTCAAGAACCAGATGTTCATGGCCGAATAGGCTTAAGGCCCATGGGTCCAACATGAAATAAGAGCTTTAGGGATTTAAAACACACGGAATAGAACAAAGGAGGAAAAGCCATGTGTAAAGGAAGCGGAGGGCTCGGGGGAGAGGGGTGTGCGATACTCACAGAGAGGAGGAGTTAATGCGCGGCAGTTCAGGCAACAAGCGGGGTCACGGTGGCGTAATTGGGTGGTTCTCTGGGCATGGCGGTTCGATGCAGTGAGAGAGATAGTGTTAGAGGGAGGTGCTGGCGACGCGACTCGGTTCCTCTAGGCAGGGTGGTGCGATGTCGAGAGAGAGAGAACGAGAATTAGAGAGAGGCTATTGTGTTCACCGATGGGTGTAGAGGGAGGTAAGGGTGGCGGACAGTAGTGGCTTACCGGGATGAACGGGCTTGACGGGGCTGAACTGGCCGGCGATTTCTGTGACCAAGGAGAGGGTTGTTTGTCATGGACACTGCTAGTTGTTAGGAAGGAGGCTGCAATGGTTTTGAAGAACAAGGGATAAGGGTTGGCAAGCTGTAGAGGATTTGATACGAGGGCTTAAAGGTTTTCTTGTGTTTTTTTTTTTTCCGGAGGTCTCGGGGTGGATTTTATAGGCAAGGATAAGAGGTATCGTGGATCATAAGGAGTTTGGATAGAGTTTGGAGTTAAGAGTTTGATTTTGTAACACCCCGCTCCCCAATAAAGACATTTTAGAATTTTTCGGAGAGCTAGTGTGCTACTACTGAACTTGACTAAAACTTTTTCTTTTAAATAACGAGTCAGATGCAAAAGATTCCATAAATAAAATATAATTTAATTAATACTTAAAATCCAACATAGAGTCTGCGGAAGCACTTATTTAAAAAAAATATTCAGAAGTCTTATGTGCTTATCAAAATAATTTACTTAAATCTTAAACCATAAAAGCTAATCATATCATAATCTGTCTAGGCCTCTGTCTCGCCTCCCGGGGTCAAGTCCTGTCCTGCAGTCTCATCTTCATAAATTTCATCACCTGGGGTGGTTTAAAACATGAAAACAAACTAAAATGAGTCGAATACTCAATAAGCACACATCATACAGTAAACATAATAAACATAAGGTTTCTTGAAAAATGTGCTTACTTATAAATACATACGTAAATAACATGAACATGAACATGAGCTTATCTTTCACTTGTCATAGGCCATTATCCACTGTTGACCCCCGTGAGTTAGGGTTAGCGAATCTAAATAGATTCTGATTCCGCCCGTGGCTGCGGGTTGTGGAATCCATACATAAAGAAGACATACTGGGTGCACTACCAGCATGTACGACCTGGCAATGCAATATGCCCATAACATAGGTACCGTCTTCATATCATGGCATAGGCCGTTACGTATCTTATCATTCTTATTTCATCATAATCATACTTGCATACTTGTCATATCATAGATTTCAAAAGAAATCACATCCATACTTGTCATATCTTGTCATATCATAGATTTCAAAAGAAATCACCTTCATACTTGTCATATCTTGTCATATCATATCATAGATTTCAAATGAAATCGCATTCTTTCATAACATGTCGTGATGCATGACTTCTCACATAAAATCATGATTTCTCATAAATACTTTAATGCATAAATCTTCACATAAAATCATGCATGGCTTTTCATAAATTATTTTAATGCATAACTCTCACATAAAATCATAACTTTTTATAAATCTTTTGGTGCATAACTCTTTTCATAAAATTATGAATTTTCATAAATAACTTGATGCATAATTATTTACATAAAATCATGGATTTTCATATTTTTATCATGTCTTAGGTACGTAAAAAGGGGCTTCCAATAAAGGGCAAACATGCATAATATTTTTATAAAAGTGTCGTTTTACCGTACATACGTGTAAGGGTATGATCATGCTACTTACCTTGCAGCGCTACTTCCTGAATCTCACTTCGTAACTCGTCACCGAAGGGTACGTGACGGGGGTTGGCTGGACGAGATGACGGTGGCTTTGGGTGGCTAGGAGTGAGGCGACACGGCTGGTTTACTGGGCTGGGTGGTGCGACGCCGAGAGAGGGAGAGAGAGAGAGAGGAGGCTGGCGGTGGTTGTGGTTTCTTATGTTTTCTTCTGGAGGTCTCGGCTAGGGCTGGGTTTTATATGCAAGGAGAAGGGTATTGTGACCATAAGGAGATGGGATAGGATAGGATTTGGAGTTGAGAGTTTGGTTTCCTAATAGGATTTGGAGTTGAGGGTTTGGTTTCCTAATAGGATTTGAAGTTGAGGGTTTGGTTTCCTAATAGGATTTGGAGTTGAGAGTTTGGTTTCCTAATAAGATTTGGAGTTATTAATTAGAGGATAAGGATGAGGCTTATGGGTGGAGATAGGGAGAAATAATGTTTAAATTAAAAAAAACTAAAATTCTTGTGCTTAAAACAAAAAAAAATCCGTTCGTGATAAAATACTAATAATAATAATAATAATAATAATAATAATAGAAATAACAATAATAATAATAATAATAATAATAATAATAATAATAATAATAATAATAATAATAATAATAATAATAATAATAATAATAATAATAATAATAATAATAATAATAATAATAATAATAATAATAATGGAGGCTTAATTCTAAGTTAAAAAAAATAATATGTTTGATAAATTCTTTTATAGGCTTAAACTCATTTATTGAGCCTAATAAAATTATCCGTAATTTATCCATAAAAAATAATATTGGGTCGGGTCGTTACAGATTTCCTATTTAGAAACTTTTTCAACTAGGAGATAAACATGGTGCTAACGAGTGAAGATAGGAAGAAATAAGGTAGAAGAACTCTACCGGCTAATGTACAAATCTGATCATTAAAAAAAATATTAAAAAATGATAATGATAATAATCTTATTAAAATGAATCAATGTAAAATCTAATAAAATAATAGTAATAATAAAATAGTAATAATAGAAATAACTAAAGGATTTACTTATATACCCCCAAATCTATGATTGGCATGTTACAATATATCTTTTTCATGTCAGTCTCAAGCTAGATAGCTAGGGTCTGATTGACAACAATTAGCCTTTTATAGTAATGAAGAAGCATCAAAGAGCACATAGTTCGAAAAGGTGAAAAAGCATGGAAAGATACCCCTAAGGATAAAGGATGGTGAAATTGTACCTTGTTGTGAAAACGCTATCTTGTTTACGACAAAGGTTACATGGTTAGTCAAGCAAAATGTGGACTTGAGTCGTGCTAGTTGGCACGATGTACCAGCTAATGAGAAGGAAGCATTGATTACACTCGTTCACGTAAAAGTAGGAGAATGCAATACATGTTCAAATAGAGTAGATGAAAGCCTAATGTTGGTAATGTAAAACTCGGGGCTGAGAGATTATAATTAATACTCTTGATGTTTGTCTGTAGGCTGACTTCATCCTCGACTAGACCAAAAAGAACCAACGTGAAACAGTTACGAAGACACTACGGAAGCAGTTTAATCATATTCGCTATGATTTACATAGAACCTACAAGCAATACGAGAGTAATGAAGAAGCACTTGCAAATGTGCGACCACTGGTGACACTAGCCACTTGGGTGAAGTTATGTGCTCGATATTCAAGAGAGGATTTTAAGGTAAGTTTGCAGTCGTATATTTAATTAACATGCTATGGCATTTTTTGTTAAAATAGTCACCTGTATTAAATGTTAGTTAGGATGGTACTTTTTTGTTAAAGTAGTCAATTGTATTAAATATGTTTTTAGTCATATAATCCTCTGGACACCTCTACATTGAATGGATGTATATCATGTCTTGTGTGACTGCAGCGGATGTCTAAATGAAATAAAAGTAATAGGGAGAATCAATAAAAATATCACACGGCTGGACCAAGGTCATTTGTGCGGCTAATGGAGATGAGGGTAAGTCTCCATTTTGGTTGCAAGATGCACATCCACTGTATCTAACATTATTCTTTCTTTATGCTAATTGATATGGTAGGATTCTTCAAAGTTGTGTATTTCATTTGTGTTCTCTATATATCAATGACTAATATAATTACTTGCACATTTACTTATGAAAAAACACTCAACAATTATTATTGTTTGTAATTTGTAAGTCTAATCCCAACATCATATTTGATAGCTTGAATGAGAGATTTCATGCAGATTTGAGTTTTCCATTGTGAATGCTAGCTACTTATACTCCTTTAATTTGTACTCCATAATGGTGTTCATATATTCAATCTAAGGTTGAATGTAATTTACTTTATTTGCAGTCTGGAAATAATGAGAATTTGGTTGATTTCTTTATAGAAGTCAGGTGGTCAAAGAAAAATGAAAAATTTGTGACTTCCATGATGGAAGAGAAATATGTGAGTGTTAAAGTAAAATCTCTTGATTTTCAAGAAAAACCGCAAAGCCAACAAAGTTGAAGCCTGAGAAGTGGACTAAGGAACACCTAATATGTGTGATTTTCCAATGGTTGATAGAATGAGATGGCAACAAAGGCAGCAGAGTTGAAGCCTGAGAAGTGGACTAAGGAGGTTGCAGCAGCAATCTTTAAGGAAGTTTTGGGCCATAGGCTCGGGTATGTAAGGGGTTTCAGTAAGATGGTTATTCCCGAGTCATCTAGACCATCAACTAATGCCTGAATAGCAGAATTAACTAAACGTGCATAAAGAAGTGAGAAAGAAGCTGCACATTATAAGGCTTTACATGATGACTTATAAATGTCATACTAGTAATGGAGAAACAAGCTGAGTATGACAAGTTTATGGAGAGATATGAGTTAGAGAGGCAGACCCAGGGAGAGTCTCCTAGAGAGAGTCAGGGACCTGCATAGCCAGTTACTAAATTTGAGGGTAACAATTTTTTGTGAATTTTGGTAAGGAGATGAAAGTTAAAGTAATATAGCAACAAAATGTCTCTAGAAATGTCCAAAACCTAGATTTTGTATATCAGTTACTAGTGCAGGGTAGGTAGTATATTTTTTGATTTTGAGGATATTTTTAGCTTCTGTCAGCCGATGTACGTTGCTCTTGCCACCAACATGCACATTGGAAGTTCTTGGTCAACAATGTACAGTAAAACTGCTATAGCAAGGTAAGTTATTAGTACATACGTAGCCTTTTTTTCTTATTATTAGTATGTGACTGACCTATAGATTTTCATTTATTCTTGCTCTTACATTGTTGCTTTTTATGTATCTTTCAACATCTATATGACCAAGAAAAAATAACATGTTTCATCATTATTCTCTTAATTTTTTCTGTTTTGTCAATGAAGTTGTTGACTTCATTGACTTCATGGGAGGAAATCACCTTGGGTGAGTGCAGTGGACTTGGTATTTACCAATGCATTATCCCATCAAATTATGTACTTCTTATATAAAGAATTATAAGTGCATTTGGTTTTGATTCACTTGTATAATCCTCATCTTTTTGGTGCATACTTTGTTTGGCAGGATTAAATTGCCAAGTGTTGGATTTTGATCACATTTGGTATTGTGATTTTGGAAGCTAGCTAGCTACTAGACTAAAGAGCCAGTGTATGTAGAGACGTCTGAAAGGACCTCGGAAGTCTTCTGAATCATGTAAAAGGTAGCTCCAATTTCCTGTGTGGCCCTTGTATTAATTGTCAGAGAGTTTCTACATGTTCTATATATGTACATAATATATACATAGTTGGTTATTTTTTTTAGAGATGCTATCTTTTAATGTAGATAAAAATAAAATGCTACAAAGATATCCTTGGGTACTGTTGTTCTATGTATGTCTACATATATATGTATATTTAGAGAAAGATCAGATCGAGAAAGAGAGATAATTCCTATTGCAGAACTTCAATAATGTTGTACATGCATTTTGTGGAGAGATAATGATTATGGTTTGTGATCGACGTATGATAATGTGTGTTGATCATGATCATTCACTAGGATTGTGGCCAAGTTTTACTAGAATTGTGGTTGTACGTATATGGTCTCTTATATTATATATAGAGATGCCTTTGTTTTAATTTCTAGATCGACATCAATTAATCATCAAGCATACGTGCGGCTGCATATTACAGAATATATAATAAGTTGGATCATGTAGAGTTAGCTAGCTGAAGATATTTAGCTTTGTACATATTTTGAATGGAAGGGTGGATTATAATCCGAATGGAAGGTGGCCCATCTAACTTATATCTTATATATATATACATATATAGTTCTTTGCACATTGCCAAAACGTACAATATGTATTTGTATTTGTAACGTCTTGGGACCATCAATCTTCTATATATATACATATATATATATTGACTCCTAAAAATGGCCAAGTTGGTGTTTTATATTTTGTGGGATGATTGCCATGTGTGAAATGTTGACTATTACAACTTTGAGTCTTGTAATTTGTATTCTATTTATGACTTTGTTGCTGCAAACTTTTTTACATTTCACAAGATGAGTGGGGCTGCTGTGTTACCGTCGTGTTGTTGTTGTATTGAATAAAATAATTGAATTTGAACACCATGGAAGGAAAAATAACTGGGAGTTTTGAGCCCCTTGTTTCTATATAGCTGATTATGAATTGGATGCCTTGTAACTTAGATCTTGAATATTATGTTTTCGCAGAAATATATTGCCTTTCTTTACAGTTGTGTTCAAGCACTTGAAATAAAACTGGTGAACCAAATTCAGTTCTTCCCATACTCGTTGGAATATGGTGGTTAGAAAGAAAAACACTTGTAATGAAGAAACTGATGCATTCATGAAGACAACTTGCTGTTAGCAGAACATTTATAGTTAGAAAGAAAAACACTTGTAAATTTAAATCACTACAAGAGAAATGGTTTTTTGAGACAAAAAATTTTGTCTCAAAAAACTCCAATTTCGTCCCAAAAAATAATTGGAGATGAAAATATTTCGTCTCTAATTTGTCTCTAAAAGGCTGTCTCAAAATGTTTTTGGAGACAAAATTTGAATTTCATCTCCAAAAATCACTTTTAGGGATGAAATTTTGCTAAACCAATCGAAACCGTTCGAATGAGGATTTTTTTTTTAGACTAACCAATTTCGTCTCAATAAGTTGTTCGCATGGAATATTTTTCCGTTTGAACTGACCCGTCCATTCGAATGAAATAAAATTTTGAATCAAACCAATAACCATATTTGATACTGTTTGAACGAAAGGAGTGTGTGTGTTCGAACCAATAAATTTTGTTCGAATGCAAATTACGTCCGTTCAAACTGTATTTCACGTTAATCGTTCGAATGGGTTATTTTTTGTTCGAATGGGTATTTTTTTATCTGAATGAATTTAGAATTGGTAATTTACTGTTTGAACTGGTTATTTACTGTTCGAACGGTATGAATCATACAAAACAGAATCAAATTAATTAAAAATACCATATTAGTATTACACAAATTACAATTCAAATGTCAATTGTTCAAATGTTTTGAAACTTTATAATAGAAAAAAAACAAGAAAGAAAGAAATAATTTTTACAATTATGGTGGTGGTATAGAATTTTGTGACAAAATTGACAACAACTGAAGCATAGCTTTTTGTACCTCCATCTCCAGTCTCTTCTGCATGTTCTCTTCTAATCTTGCCTCAAGATTTGCTGCTTGATCTAATCTGGTCAGCAACTCTTTTTCTTTGGATCTCAATCATTCTATCTCAAGTGTTGCTTCTTCCAATTTTTTAGTTTTGTTGTCATTCGATCTGGCTCGAGAAGAGGATGATGATGTTGAGGATGGCTTAACGCAACATCCTAAGCGCCTCAAATATCCAGAACGTGATCCAAGAACTTGAGAAAGGATCTGAGCATCGTTGACAAATGATGCATCAGATGGATCTGCAGCAGCTTCCTTGAGAGATATCATTTTGTCCTACAAAAACAAAAACACACTAGTTAGTATAAGTAACAAAAATATAGTCACAATGGAATTAATGAAACTTAAACTTACATAATTTGCCTCTGCTTTGGGACTGGTCCAAACTCCATCACAATTTTTATGTGATTTTGCATACAACTGGGTCAAATCATAGTCAGTAGGACTTTCTTCTTTCTGCAAAAAAAAAAATATATATATATATATATTAGAACTTAAATCAGAAAAGTGTATTATATGTTAATATTTAACAGGGAGTAGAATAACTTACCATTTTGTTAGACAAACGATGAAAAGATTGAGAACCTGCATGATGGTGTATCTTTAAGTTTGATCTATTTGCTTTGTTTACAATACTCCGTTGCTAAAAAAAAATTATATGTATATGTTTAATACATCTATCATATACTATTAAAAAAATATGGCAGCGAAATTACCTGATAAGCAGGATTTTCAAACATATCACAAACCTTCTCCCATTCATTTGGTGGCATTGCTTGGAATGGATTTTGGCGTGCCACTATTATAATACTGAACTTCTTATAATGTGCATGGCATCGACCTTTGTACCTTCGAAATGCATTCGACATTAGCTCCTCAACCATTAATCGATCCTCTCGTCTGCCAAAATTAAGCTCAAACTCATCCTACCATTAATTATAAACAATTAGTATAAATACGAAATATCCAAAAGGTAACATGAATAATACTTAATTACTTGAGATGTAGTTTATTACCAAGCAACGATTTTTGATGTGGTCTTTCACATCTTGGAAAACTTTAGACCAAGAGGATGTAGCAATAGGTGCATACGTGCAAGTAAGCGTACCAACAAAAGAAGCAAGCCATGCTACGGAATCTCCAGAGCCACCGGTGTGATAATCAGGAATATCAACTTTAACTCTACCAACTTTCCTTACTTTCTCTATGCAAATACTCCTCATAGTGCCTTTACCTCGGCGCTGGCTTACAACAACTATATATACAGTAATTAAAGCAAGTATTTTAATTAAATAATTTTATTTCATAGATATATTACTTAAATTGAGCATAAACTGTGGTATTTAATTTGATATAATACCTTCTTCTGAGTCTGGTAGTATTGGCTCACTATTCATGGTAGGTGAACCACATGGGGAGTCACTAATGGATAGGGATAACACACGTGTTGCTTTACATTTAAGAGGCATGTCTATTTAAAATTGTAACAAATTATTATTCAAACAAACATTACGGATATTTATAAGAATAATACTTACAAAAATTGATGTTTGAAATTCATTCACTATCTGTTTTACTAAACCAGTCGCCTTCATCCTCGCTAGACACTTCAATTGATTCATCATCTTCCGATATTTAACCCTCAATTACTTCGGTTTGAACATCTTCTCTACGCAATGAGACCATATCATATTGGCTGAGATCAACAAATAGATTGATGCCACTTCGTTTTCTTGATATGCTTCTTCATTTGCTGGAGTATCAACTTCTTCTGAAGGTTCTTCTATCTCTGGAATAGTATCATATACATTTCTTGGTACAAACTTCTTCATTACACCGGATCATCTAAATAAAAAACTTGATTCACTTGGCAAGCAAGAACGAATGGATCGTCCTCATACCATGTGCGAGATGTATTGACACTCACAAAGTAATCATCGTTACATACTCCCAACCTAGGATTTGAGACATCCCACTAATTACATTTAACAACCAGACCATATATCCTCCCACATATTTCAACACTATAATATCTTCCACAATTCCATAGAAGTCAATGTTATCATCCCCATGACTTCCTTCGACTACAACCCCACAATTTTGAGTTTTCCTATATCGTTCTCTATCAGCTATGTGAAATCTATATCCATGCAGCAAACATCCTGAGTACTGGATGGCCAAACTAGATGGACCACATGCCAGAGCATATAGTTCTGGTGAAATTTCTTCTGAATTTTCACCATATTTCGATACAACCTACATCAATAAATATTATTATATAGAAAAAATAATAGAGTTTAGTGGTATGAAATTCGTATTATAAAATGAAACTTTACAGTAATACTGTATGTTCAAACTATGAAGCAAATTCCTCTTCATGCATTTTTTCTACATCAGTTACACAATTTGTGCGAAGTAGTTGTATATGTTCACTGCGCATGTTCGTGTGAATGATTAATTTGTAGTAGTAAAAAATATTATATTATTATACATGGTTAATTTAGAGGATCATCACTAACCTCAAGTAGTCGTCAGTCTCTGCATAGTTATTCAAGAAATACCATCGAGCTCTTTCAAACTCTCGCCCACATAGGTTGTAGCCCCTTGTGCGCCTATAGGACATACTGTCTGGGAAAACATGGTAAATGTCGATGAGACTCCCATCTCTCTTCCACCTTTGTAATTTCGGTCTGTTTTAAATCTAGTATCAACCCCAGGGAAATACATTAAACAAAAAGTATGCCACTCATTATCAATATATGACTCAGCAATCGAACCTTCTGGACGAGCTTTATTCCCCACAGATCGCTCCAATTTTTTCAAAAATCGTTCAATAGGATACATCCATCTATACTGAATCGGACCAGCGACTAAAGCCTCACGAGGTAGGTGCACAACCAAATGAACCATTACATCAAACAATGAAGGCGGGTACAAACTTTCAATTTGCACAATATTACTGCAATATCAGCTTCCATTTTTAACAATGTATCGACTTTCAACGTTCTACTACAAATATCTCTGAAAAATCTCCCTAATTCTGCGAGAGCTGTACGAACATCTCGAGTAAGCTTTTGACGCACACCAACCGGCAATAGACGCTGCAGAAATACATGACAGTTATGACTTTTAATACCAGTTATCTTCCAATCATATGTTCGAACACATCTTGACATGTTTGAAGCATAGCCATCGGGTAATTTGATTGTCAAGAACCAATCATAAAATTTCTTTCTTTCATCATTTGAGAGTGTATACCATCTAATAGGCATATATGCTGACGACCCATTATCTTGCAAATGCAACTCCGGTGTTATCCCCAACTCTTTCAAGTCTTTACGTGAGTTAGCTGTATCTTTTGTCTTCCATTCTATTGACATCAGAGTGCCCAATATATTTTCACATATATTATTTTCAATGTGCATAACATCTAGATTGTGGCGCAGTGTCAATGTAGACTAGTATGGTAACTCAAAGAAAATACTTTTTTTTATCCAATTCAACTCCACTGCTTGTCGTTTTCTCTTTCAAACTCTGGTATCTTTCCCAAATCTGTTTTCTGAAACATCCCCCAACTGCACGATAATATCATTCCCAGAAAACTCTGGCGGTGATGACCTATGCTCAACCCTTCCATCAAACATAGCTCTATTTGAACGTCATCTATGATCATGTGGTAAATAACGACGATCTCCCATAAAACATAAATTCTTACCATGACTCAACCATTAAGAATGTGTATCTTTATTACAAACAGGACAAGCCATTTTACCTTTTATGCTCCACCCAGACAAATTTCCATATGCTAGAAAATCATTTATTGTCTACATCACTGCAGTATGCATCTTGAACTCCCGTGACGAAGCCACATCATATGTATTGACACCTTGATCCCATAACTCTTTCAACTGTGCTCATGTTGCCAAATGGATTAAAACCATCCGTTGTTAAATCAAGACATACATTGCGAGGTTTTTCGGCAAACCATTGTGATATGTTGGATGGTATTGTGTAAAACTTAAGACTAAATCCTGGTCAATTTCAAATATGTACGTCAAGGTTATTTGAATGTTGTTGATATATGCGCGCAATCAAATATAAATTTATCCAAATCTAGCATTTTTAATTTATTAGCAAGCAACTAACTGTTATGAAAGAAACAAATATTGGGGAAAAAATAACCATGTAGAACAAAATACAAACAAATTGATGTCTTTTTAAACAACCATTTTCGACGAAAATAACTCGCCGAAAATATATTAGAGACGACTACAAACGATGCCACAAATAACTTCCAGCACTTTTTTACTCCTTGAAACATTGTTTGCGGCGATTATATTATTGTGTATTGAGTATTTCTGGCAATGTAAGTTCGCCGCAAAGATTACATTTTCGACAACTTGTAATCGCTGGAAATATAGTTTAGCGACTAATAGATACTTTTGCCAAACATTTTTCTGGCAATCATGTATATTATTTCCGCGCATTTAATCATTGGAGAAGCTTAGAGCACTGGCAGCGGCATCGACAAAATGAAAGGAATGTATAAAATTTGAATGGAACGGGAGTGCAGACGCTGGCATTGGAGTAGCTAAAGCTCAAAATTCAAACTTTGAGCTACAGGAAATCTATCTTTATCTTCATATTTGAAGGCTCACTATTCATATGTCTATCCCATTATTTTATTACAAAATATAGCAAATTATTATTTTGGGTTTGAAAATTAATTTGTGAAATGTGTTTGTTAGGTAATTAGGTTGAGAAAAAAAAAATAGTTGGGAAACAATAATTTAAGTATCAAATTAAATTATTAATGTACATATGGTTAGTATAATTGCAAAATATGAAAAAATAAAAATAAAAATATTATTATTAAAAAATAATATTATATTATTATTTTGATGAATCTAATGGCTAATCCAATGTGAGATTATGGATAGGGAGGTTTTGAATTTATGAAAAACATGTACTTTTCATTAAATGTTGAAGATAATTTTGATGAAGCCAATGCTAATGCTCTTAGTATTTCTGTCAACTTTAAAAAATTGTCAAAAAAAGCTTTAATTGGCTCTTTAGAAGCAACAAAATTTTGGCAATCATTTTTAGTCAAAATTACATAATAGCAACGATTTATGCTTGTTTTTTCGGCGACTTTGATCGCCGGAAATAGCCTTATTTCTTGTAGTACCCCTTTGTGAAGGACCTTTGGAGACCTTAGAACACCTATTTCTTGGTTATTATTTGTCAAGAGTACTATGATCAAGAGAATTCCCATGGCTGATCATTAATATACAAACGTTTGTGGCTCACTTCATTGTGGAGTGGATTGGGATTATTCTAAAACCTCTCTCTTTACTTATCATTCGTGCTTCATATGTTAGTTAATTTCTATTGTTTGTAGATACTACAATTAGATATAAGTGATATTCAATCCAAGAAAGCTGCTTATTTATGACTAGTTATTTTCAGCGAAATGACTATTTTCAGTCAAAGTAAGTCTGTTTTTGTCGGAAAAAAAATGATGACAAATACCCATTTTTCTTGTAGTGATATTTAAGGAATATGAAGGTCCACAACTCATTGACGTTGGTAAATGTGGTGAACAAAAAAGCAATGGAGACCGTAAGGAATTAAGCTTGGGAAAATACGCTCCTATTGAAGATGGTGGAGGAATGGTTATCACTCCTTTGGGACCACATCAAGGTAAACTTGATGTGGCAATTTGGAATGACTTCCAAATGTTAGCTATTGTGTGCGGTGATAATCAAAAACATGTTTGGACTACTTCAAGCCACTTGAATAACCCAAGTGTTGGTAAGCTATAGCGACAGTAATGGCAATTAGAAGTGTTGATTTCAAAGAAGTGCCAATTATATTGCCCACAACATTGCAAAATGGGCCGGCGTTTCCAACAACTTTTCGATAAGCATTCCCAACCACTCCTCAGCCAACCATCTTCTGACCCAAGTTTTCATTTTAATCCCTCATGATTTATTACTCTTTGTAAACAGGGACTGGGCTTTTACTTTGTCTTGTAACTTGCTCAATATATATATATATATATATATATATATATATATATATATATACACTAGTAGAAGATGTTATGTGTCTAGGCACGTATACTAGTTGAATAATTTCTATGTTTTTCTTTTATTAAGAAGATATATTTCTAATTTACAAAATTTTTATAAGCAGATAAAAACCAAATACCCTAGTATTGGAGAAAGAAAATAAACTAACAACAAAATTAAGTTAAATATTAAAATCCAAAGTAACTTTTGAACTGTGCTTCATACATATTCACAAAGTGTGTTGTGACAATAGTCTGGAGGATAGATGCATTTAAGAGTTATGTTGTTTCATTTGCAGCATGGATAGAAATAATGTTGAATTTTTTGTGGTGTTGTTGCTTCCATTGGTCCATATCTGCAGTGACTTGAATAATCCATTATTTTTCAGAAATTTTTTGTGCCATGTTTTGCAAATAGGGCAGATACTCCTGTGCGGAATGAATTTGGATCTTTTACCTAGTTTTCAAATTAAATTAACATTTTGACATTTATTAACCATAATTTCAAATCCAAATATAAGACACGTACCGCGGTTGTGAATTGGTCATATGCTTGCAATGATAACAAAAATCGGTTTCTTTTTCCACTCTAAAGCAAGAAAAAAAAAATAAACAGCAAAAAAAAGAAGAAAAAAGTAGACTTGAAAAAAAAGTTAAAAAAGAAAAAAAGCAATGATTATGTGTTTAATATGGTATCTACCAAAATCCAAAAGCACGTGAATAAACATTCACCCCAGACATCATTATTTTTGGAGGGGCGTAGACGTATGCATGTGGCAGCTCAGGTGATGTGTGACGCCTCGACTCCCATGTAGGAAAACACGAGAATCGTGACGTCGGAATGATGACAACATGGGTCAGCAATCCCAACGATAAGTGCTCAAGTGTGTGCAACGTGCAACAAGAGCACCATAAAAGTCGCAGCAGATAAATTAAATAAGTCAACTAAGTACCAAAATTGTTTTATATAAATCCACTTAAAACAAGGTGTTTAAAGAATAATACAATTATCCCATAAACATAATAATTACAAATACAATATTTCAAGAAGAGGGAAACAAATCCCATAATCCAAACGAAGCAACCACACGTCACTTCTCTGGTGGAGTCACATCCTCAGGCTCCACATCCTCATCTGCATCAAAATCTATGGTACCATAAAATGGTACCGCAGGTAAGTACTAATCCAAACAACCACGAGATAAAAATACATTAATGCAACCAACAATTATGCATGCATATGATGAAATATGCACCAGATCCAAAATATCATTTTTCCCGAAAATGAATATTTTCCAACACATGCCAAAATCCCATTTTGGCCCAAAACATTTCCATTAAAACCTTTTCCACCATTTTCCCTGAAAATGGCCCAAAACTATAATCCATCATTTTCCCAGAAAATGACTCACACAAAATCCTTTATCCAACACACCGCATTTTCCTAGAAAATAGCCATTAATCCATTTTATCCATATGCATCATGATCTCCCCTAAGGACCATCCGCACACCCTGGCTCCCTTCATCACACCACGGGTAATGACTGTGCATGTGACTTCCTAACTAGCGATGCCCAGTTCCACACCCAGTGCGTTCGTGGCCAAGCATCCTCTAGCCCCCGTCAGCAGAGGAGCCACGGAGACGGCATGAGAGCGCTACCATCCCGTCCGATCCCGTTGTCGCCCGGCAACAACCTAGGGGACATCACTCAGTATATTCCGCTCCCGAGTGACCAGAGGAGCTCCACCGAGATAATGCCACATCTTGGCTTGGGGTCATGATACACATGCACCCAAAAATCCTTTCCACACATGAAAACCCAGTTTTCAAATATCCACATGAACATGAATGCAATTATCCAAAAACCCAGTTTTCATTTACAAACATGAACATACGTGCAAATATGCAATATATAAGACACAACATCAATATCCAACAACCAAAAAATCCCAATATAACCAATCACACAAACAACTCCATTCTCCAATCCATCCAACACCCTTACTCCTCGGACTCAGTCCAGCACAAACAACCAAACACAGTAAAATATGAGTTAGTACAAAAATATATTTAAATCTCAAAAGTTATTGGGGAAAAATACTTACAGCGCTATAATATAATTTTTGAAGGATCAAAGATGCGCTAGAAGCGGCAACACAACAACTAGATAGTGCAAAATGCACTGTGCCGTGGGTCTCAAAAACCCACTTTCAAAAGCGAGCTACGGGAGGCTTGAGTTGGTCATGGAGGGGCTCATGGAGGTCTGTGGAGCAGAAGGTGGTAGCTAGTGGTCATGGGTGGCGGCACACGAAGGAGATCGGCCCACATTGAGGAAAATAGGCCATGGGAGAGTGAGGGAAGGTGAAGGATGGTGGAGCCACCGTTGGGGGGTGGGGAGGCTAGGGTAGACTCGCTGGGGAGAAGGGGAGTAATGGCGGTGGGAGGGGAAGTTTTGGCGGTGGTGGTGGCGCCGTTGGGTGGCACACGGCAGTGCAAAAAATACAAAACCGGAATGAGTTATACACGGCCAACAGGGAGAGAGAGAGAAAGAGAGAGAGAGAGCGTGGGGAAGCAAGGCTAGGGTGGGGGAGGTCATCGGAGGGTGGTGGAGTAGGTGGCCTGGGCAGTGAGGTCCACTGGTGGCGCATGGTGGTGGGCTGGGGGAGAGTCGGACGAAGAGAAATGAGGGAGGCTGGGAGCGAAGCAGAGGAGAAAAGAAAGAAGAAAAAAAAGAAGAAAAAAAAAAGAAGGGAAAAAGGAAAAAGAGGAAAAAGAAAAAGGAATAAACATAAATAAGATCCAGTCTTTCATCTTAGGTCTCAAACTGATCCAACGAAAATGAATTTCAAAACAGTAAATTAAATAAAATAATTCAAATGCAGTGAATAGTTTAAATAAAATAAAATAATAAAATCCAACAATAATAATTTTAAAACCTACAAACAACTAATTTAAATTAAAGAGCAATTTAAATAATAAACAAGAATCAATAACAAGAAATACACATTAAAAATATTATAAATAATATAGCAAAACTCACATTTATTTTAAAACAAGAGGACCAATATCTTAATTAATTAAAATAATCATTCAATTAAGATACACTAAAATACGGGGTGTCACATGATGGATCTATATTAATTCTCACTTTGCAAGTGAGGAAGCAAACAAAACAAAGGTCAGAAAAGAGAAAGCATAATGACATGATTGTACACCTCCTTTTATTCACACCCTTTGTGTCTTCCTCTTTGAATTTTGATGGCTTTTGATTAATGAAAAGTCTGATATGGATAGGAAAAACATTCCAACTCAATTCGATCTCATCACGTTTTAATATTTAAATATTATAAATAGAAATATTTTTTAATTTTAAAAATAAAATTTGTTGGGATCCAATTAATACCCAACTCTAGGTGAGAGTATCATTTTTCATTTCATAATACATACTTTTTCTATTTAATTATGATAGTACATATAAATGAAATTAGTAGATGGAAATCCAGTTCATATTTTTTTCAAAGAGTGGAAGGACCCCATGTGGGAAGAGTACTGCATGCCAATTGAAAATTCTCTACTTTCACATGCTGGAAAACAAGCTCTATTATAATCACTGCTTTTGCTTCTTTTTCTTACCAACTCTTTTCTTAGTCGATATAATATATTAATCCCCTAACCTGATCTGTCTATGATCATTTTAGATTTTTTATATATTTAGCCTTTGTCATCGCCATGATTTGGTTATAACTTCAATGAATAATAATAAATGTGATAGTAGGGGTCGGCAGTGAGCCATAGATTCCAATCCGTTAAATGATCGTGGACCAGGTGACCATGATCATTTAACTTGGCTAAATATCATTATTAAAGGAGCTGATGGATTGACTTGACTATTCACGTTTTGACCTTTCCTGGCCTTTTGTCCGAAAAGGGGACCGTTTCCTATGTACCCAAATTTCAAATCTGCATGCTTAACGTATTCAGAACCAGCAAAAGTTAGGGTAGAAATAATTAGTCTTTAAATCACATCTTATTAAAGCATAAAAAATTTAAAAGTGGGAATTATTATTATTATTATTACGAATTACCCTTTAATTATTACCTAACTTATATAAAGTAAATAAATAATAAATAGTTAACATCTTTTGGATAAATTATTATTATTATTATCATTCGATGACATATCAAAATTGCCCATAATTACATGCCCATTTTTGAACGGTCAGTTAACGTTCGATCAGTGATACTAATTTAATAAAAAAACTTAATCAATTAAAGAATTAATAATAGTAATCAACAATTAATTTATAAAAGAAAGATATAATGCATAATTAATTAAACTTAGAAAATATTAAATATTGTCCATACTAAAAATAAAACAAAATACAAAATAAAAGATATAATGCCATGTTCACCACCCTAGCATTGCTGCCACTACCACTATTCTTCAGGAATATAGCCAACCGCAACTAACTCTCCATATAAAGCATTTGAGGCATTTTCCTCAGAGTTTAGTGAACTTCCGCAATTCTCAAAAAAGTTCTTCATGAACGCATTCTCGTCGTATGAGATTGTTGAGGCATTATTAGAGATATTGTTTGTACTGAATTGTGGCATCATATAATTGGTACTCCATGATTGAAACCAACTTTGGAGATCTTGTAGGGCAAATGCTCTTTCGTAGCACTTTTCGTTAGGGTTTGCATTGACAGAAGCATCGAGTAAGTTTTGAGCTACTTGTAATTCCTTCGGAGATGCTAGTTGGAGATCTTGTAGGGCAGAAGGTCTTTCACAACACTTTTCATTAGGGCTTGCATTGACAGAAGTATCGAGTAAGTTTTGAGCTGCTTGTAATTCCTTGAGAGATGCTAGTTGAGTTTGTACATTTACAACCTGCAGAAAATAAAGTATAATGTCATTTATTAATTAAGAATTAACCCAAATTAGAGTTTCAATCATTATATATAAAATGAGAACCTACTGCTGAAGAGTAATAATATATGAAAAAATACCATGAATAGGATCTTGAAGCCTAGCCTGCACTTCATACGAGATTGTGGCAGCCGCTTCAGAACGAGCACTCACCAGGACCTGAGCAAGGAGTTTCAATACATTACCTGCAGCGAAAATCTTATGAACAATAGAAAAAGGGGTAATTCCTTATTTATATGAGAAATAAGGAACAAAAACACATCTCCTAACACATTTCCTTCAAAGAAATCTACAAGCTCCATAAGGAGAACCCAAACCAGTCATCTTGATGGTTGGTTTCAGTCAAGGGGGGGTTAAAATATCTGGCGCGTGGAAAAAACTCCCAAAACCCAAAATCGACAGACACCGCGATATCCGTAGCTGCCTCAAGCCCCGCCAAAAGCGATTGATTACTTGTACGTACGTTCATTTTCTACTTTTCTATCCGGTAGCATTTAAAACAAAATACCGTTTAAATACAAAGAAAATCAAATATTCAAATATTAAAAAAATTTATATTTATTTCTAATATTAAAAAAATTATATTGAAAAAAATATATTTATATCTAATATATTCATCCAATAAATTAAATAAATCACTTGATAATTCAAATAAAAAATAAATTGATGGACCAAATATAAATAAAATATTCACTCTTTCAAATAATTCTTTTATCACTTAATTTTAACTCACTTACTATATTCATAGAATAGATTATAAAAGAGCCTATCGATATAGATTAATAGGAAATAGGAAATGGACAATAATGATGTGTTTGGAAAATCACCCAGCTACTAGCTAACTGCCAGGCAAGAAAATCTGGAGGGGCTAGCATTCAATCAAGAAGAAAAACACAAAAAGAATAGAAAATAATATAGAAAATAATTATTAATAAAAAAAGTCGACTATTATACTTTTTTTCCTAAAGTGAGAGAGCCTACCTGAGGTGAGAATCCCATACACCCCATCTTCATTTTTAAGAGCTCCGATCTGCGCAGGTTTATGTGAAGACTATAGCGAAAAGAACCTACAAAAAAAAAAGCTGCAATTCTTAAACCAAGATCAAAATAATATAGAAAATAATTATTAATAAAAAAAGTCGACTATTATACTTTTTTCCCTAGAGTGAGAGAGCCTACCTGAGGTGAGAACCCCATGCACTGCATCTTCGTTTCTAAGAGCTCCGATCTGTGCATGTTTTTGTGAAGACTATAGCGAAAAGAACCTGAAAAAAAAAAGCTGCAATTCTCAAACCAAGATCAAAACACGAAAAAAAACTCTACAATCCTCAAACCAGCTTCAACGACATGAACATGGAGAGAGAGAGAGAGAGAGAGAGAAAGAGAGAGAGGTAGCATGGTTCACTAACAGAGAGAATAAGAGAGAGAGAAAGCTAGAGAGAGATTTGGAAGATGGGGTGTTAGGAGAGAGAGTTTTGTGAGCAAGCGGTGAGGGAAAGAGAGAAGAAAAACCAAAAATTAATGTTTGAAATTAGGGATACGAAAGGAAAACAACCAAAACAAAAGGACAAAGCTGGAATAAAAATGTGGTCGAAATTGTACTGTGGATCACTGGATAGCCTCTTTTATCCATAGAATAGATATATACACACACGCGCACACATACTTGAACATAAAAACAAGAAGAAGAATATAAAATCTAATGTCTAGATTTATATTAAAGGAAAATTTGGGAGGGAGTGCTTTCCATAAGCTTATTTATTGAAAGAAAAAGAAAAAGCCCTTTATGATCTTTGCCTTCAATTTTATCATCGTTCCCACAAATACTTCAAGCGGTATTCATTATGCTCATGATTATAAAGGTAAACTCCATCCTCTTGGCCTTTCCACTGGCAATTTGAACTCCCACAATCTTCCATGAGGAAATCATCATTAACAAAATGCATCGAAGACCCGATGTCCACCTGACCACCATAAGTTGCAAAAGAAGAGTGTGGAGTCATCAAAATTGATTCGAAAATGCCACTAAAACTCCCCTTGAACAGGGATATGTTGGATGCCTAGATCGTCATCTTTCAATTTACAATGAGCTCCTAGGGTTTGGTTTTGGAACCCATTTTGGAACTCACTGAAACTACAAGAAAACTGTTTATTTTGCAATCAGTTATTTCTGGCGAAATGACAATTTCTAGCTAAAATGAATATGTTTTTGTCACAAAAAAAAAATGGTCACAAATACTTGTTGAGACCTGAGTGGGTGACTAGTGATTGACTAGCACAGAGAGCCAAGACCAGTAACAATTTAAAACTATGCAATGAAATCATCATATTTCCTTTTGGTTGATTTTATAATTGCTTAAGGGTCTAAGATAATATAAATATATATATATATATAAATATAAATATATATATATATATATATATATATATATAAAGATATATTGTAAGTAAATATTGTTGAAGATAATATCAAATCAAAAGATTTGATTTTTATAATTTTCAAATCAACAGATTTGATTTTCATAATGATCAAGATGTTTACCCTATCTTATCCCCATGTAATTTCTTATAAATAGTGATAAATGCTTTGTACTTAATCACAATTTAAGAAATATGTAGGTTTCAAAGTTTCTGCTCACATTCTCTCCCTCATTTTCTTCTTTCAGTTACTATTTTCATTTTATATTTTCTATCGTGGTAAAAGAGCCCTTGGCTAACACCAGGCTTAGTCTTGTGGACTATTTCTTTGAAAGTCTTTTCGCTAACTTTATCTCTAACAAAATTTTCATCACTATTTAACTATGTTTTGCCCTAACTCCACGCATTTGGAGTATCCTTATTAGCTAGCTATGCACCCTTTTCAATTAAGTTTTGGTCTATTGTGAATATTTTTGGAAGCTCCAAACCCATTTTTACCTTTTGATTTTGGTCCTATAGTTGACTAAGGGCATGTTTAACCCATTGTTGGCTCAATCTTTGGCATATTCTTAGCCCACTGTTTGTTTTGGCCCACTATCAACCCATTGCTAGCAATAGGTCTAGATTTGATGTTTCAGCTATTAATCACTTCATCACTAGCGTCATTTTCATCATCTTATCAGCAATCAGACAATGAATATGAAAGCTACACTCAATATTTCAAAACTCTCCAACTTGAGTTTGATGGGTGTGTTGAAGAAAATATCAAATCAAGAATTGAATTCGATTATTATCCTGATTTGATTTTATATTTATCAAATCAACTAATTTGAATTTCATAATTATCAAATCAGTTATTTGATTTTAATAATGGTGAAGATATTTACCCTATCTTACCCCCATGTAACGTTCCTATAAATGGAGAAAAATGCTTTGTATTTAAACATAATTGAGAATGAGAAACATGTAGTCTTCAAAGTTTCTAGCTCTCATTCTCCCATCCTCTCTTCTTCATCTTCATTTGTTTTTATTTTTATTTTCTTAAGAAAGAAATGAATGTCTCCTAGTAAATAAAAGAGGACAATAATAAGTAAGATGCCCTGAGAAATTAAATTAAGAATGTTGTATTTTGATGTGGTTAAAGACTTGTAAGAAAAATTGGAACTAAGATGGTTAAGAAATAACTGTCACTACAAGGAATTCGGTTTTAAGCAACTTTTTTCAATTCCTCGAAAAAAAAAAAACAATGCAAAAAGTCACTTTTTGCGACAGATTCGCAGTCGCCGTTGAATAATACCAGGCCGAAATGAAAATAGCATGCGTGAACAGTGAAAATGTTTATCGCGACGACATATTTACTTATTACGTCGATTTTTTCCGCCACAACAAAAATACATCTTTTCCGTCGGCAATGTTCCTCGTGAAAGGTTTTTTTATTACGGCGATGTTTGTAGAAACGCTGCAATAAAACTTACATATATTAATTTTCCCCCTCGCGGTTTCCCGTGCTTCTTTCCCGTGCTGCCATTCTCCCGTTGCTTCCCACCATCATCTTCCTCCCCCTGTTATTTTCCTTTCGATGTTCCCTTCCCAAATCGAAGACGCCTTCTACCAATTATCATACTGAAGGCCGTTTACTGAACCGAGTCATAAGGTAACCTTTAGAAAATCTCGAGCCCTATCTTGTTAATTCTTCCAGTGTCTTCAATCTGTAAAAACTTTTTAGGGTTTATGGCTTGTTTTCTTGAAATTGTTGTTTTATCTTAATTACACTCTGTTCGGCACATCTATCCTTCAAATATTGTCATGCCAAGACTGGTTCGGAAGGATCCAGTCCACCATTAGGCAAGATGGAAAGCAGAGCTCGATTTGTGGGAGGAGCGAGAATTGCCAAATATGACAGTTAGATCCTGCGAGAAGGTATTTTCTTCCCCGGAAAAGACTTATTGAATATTTAGATCCAATATATTACCGATACTTTTGATGCATCCACGAATTGTGAGAGTCATGGAGTTAATCTGAAATCTATAACGTCATTAGAGACCTGTAGTGAAATTCTTGTGATTAAATCTGTACGGGATGGGTTTGTAGAGCTTGGTTTGTGACATTTTATTTATCATTTTTATGAAATTATGTTTATCAATTTTGCTAACTTTTTCTATTGGTTGTGATACATGATATACATCTCCTCATTAATTTCCCCATCTAAATACACCCAGTAGATGAATGAATGTCATGTATGCATGTGTGTAATTAATTTCGTGGCCTCACTTGATCCAAGGTGTGAAGTGATTGATTGATGTACTCAGTAGTTGCCCAGACCAAAGCATAAAAGTAACTAATCCTATACATTAGCTCATTTACTAATAATAGGCAATCATTCTGAAGAACTGAAATTATTATTCCCAGCAAAACTTAGCTCATGCACCGAAAATAGGCAATCACTCTCAAGAATTAACATGATTGACCAAATTATGTAGTCAAATGCATATCGAAGCAGTTCCTTTTCTCAGCGATAAAATGAAGCAGTTTTTGATGAACTCAAATGCAGGGCATGATAAATAGCAGGAAAAATATTTTAAGAATCTAATCTAATGAGTCATGTTCAATTATCTCAACCATGGATGCAATATTTTGGGGGAAAAACTGCAGTAGATATTGGCAATCGAATATCAGTTTAGCACACTAGATAAAACATGAAATGCAACAGGTTAAGAATGATATCAATAATTGCAGGAACATATAAGCATTTTTCCCAATAATAACAAAGCCCAACCAGCTTTCATTTCATTTGTCTATTCAAGGAAAAGATGTGGAACATAAAAGTTAATCAGAGGAGGCTAAACAAAACCAAAAGACTGAATAAGAAGAAAAAGAAGAAGGGTTAAGTGAGTATGGAAGGGAATCGCCAAAATGGAACTTACCAAGCAACAGTGAAAGTGAGGGTGAGCTTTGCTGCTAGGGCTTAGCATTGGGGGAGGGGGAGGGGGCGGGGTGGTTTGGATAAGAGACGCTGAGAGTGCTTTGTAGATGTCATAGCGATAGTAGTAGTAGTAGGTATGGAATACCTTATCAAGTAAAGTCAAATTATCTCTCCTCAAAACACACACGGAGACGGAGGCCCTTTAGGTTTGGAGAGTAAACAAATTGTCCCAAGATCTTGAAGCTTCTAGTCAGTCTGTATACCAGTGGATGTAAAATAGGAGCATTTTTCCCTGCCCTATGCTGGATCACTCTAGTATATCCTTTTTTCCTTTTTTCTCTTTTCTTTTTTGCGTGGCCTGTTTTAATGAGATTTTCCCTTGGAACTTAAAATGTTGTTGATGATTTTGGTTGAAGAAGTGCTGAGAGTGAGTTGCAAATAATATTGATGTCATGTAAACATACTTAAATTAACCTTAGGTGAAGGCAGGCCTACTAATTGGGTGTGGGCTGGTCGACTTGGACTTGGACATGATCTAATATGTAGGGCTTTACTCTTAGGACACGTTAGGGTTGGGCTGAAATGGGATAAAAAAGGTGTGGAGGTTTTGTATTTATTATAATGTCTGTTTCTTTTTTCTAAAAAGTAAAAAGGTTTTGTATTTATTATTTAGTTTTAGCTTTAGATTTTTGAAATTAAACTTGATGGTTTGTAACCTTCTATCTATAAGGGATCAGTGGGTCGATTAAACACAGGCTTTTGTTGTGTATTTCAACTGATTGAAATACTTGATAATTACGTAATTATGTAATTTTGGTATTATTTAAGAAAGACATAACAATAGTACTTGCTTATGAACCTTCCCTGATCATTTTCCAGCGGAAAAATGAATATTTACTTTTTGCTTTAGCTAATGTAAGAGTATTTGGGACAAGGTACAAATAGTACTGATCATCAGGGATGATGGACACGGAATATATAAGCTGATCATGAGGTTAAGGGTTGGATTTATATATGGTTGGAGATCATTGATGTGTTGTGCATGCACATTATAATTAATGGTTTTAATTTTCAGAACAATATGGATATATATATATCTATTGTGTCTATTGCTCTGTATAATGTATAGTTGGGAAGCTGTAAAAACAGGCAAAAAATCCTAACTGAAGTTATGCCAATAATAATGAAAGAAAAAGACAACAAGGATGAAGATCAGCCATAAATTATGCATGTAAGGCAAGGAGCCGAAATGATTAGATAAGTTAGAACCCGAAAAGCGGGTCATTATTCTCAGCTAGTAGAATTTGGGCTCACTTTTGGTGCAATATTTATTCCCTTCCACAATGCGAGCATCTAGCGGGGACCGATTGTACCTTTAACAATCGCTTTGTTTGTCTTTGTTTGGAACGTATATGTCATTTTAGATTTTCTTTATATATATATTTTGGCCGATAAAAGGCTTGATCCTTTTGAGTCATAAAAATTATGCTAGTAGTACAAATACTACTACTTCATTCTGATCATAGTACATATATGTCTTCCTCTTTGCATGCATGCGCAAAATCAAGGTTTAATAGGGCAGTAGTAGTACTGCTGCATGATAACTTTATTGGAATAATAAAGAATTGCTGTGTTCCTTGATTAAAGTATTGGCTTAAAAAATGGCAATATATAATTTGTTGTTCCCTTGTGCAGGGCCTACAGGCGTTGGTATTTCTCTTTGCTAAAGTTGAAATCAACTTGACCTTGATGCCTTCCTATAACAAAACATGTTTGATTATGAGCAGACCAACTATTCAATGATTATGCTGCTTGAGGAAATAAGACTTGTAAGTAATAGCTTACCACACCCTTGTTCTTTGTTTGTTACATACGAACTTTCATGCACACCTATGATGCTTTACTATAAAACTTACATTCACACCTGTTTTTTGGGTAGTTCTGAGGTTAAGGTTTCTGTTATATTATTTTTTTTCCTTTCACTTGGATCTTTTGGCCATTGTGATGTTTATGATATTCACTTTTATACCCTTCCTTATAGTTAATCATATGGATTTTCCAAATATAAGTATGTAAAACCTAGCTAGCTGAAAACTAATTTATACCGCAGTTTTTTCGTAAAAACTGTAGCTAGCTTTTCCAAAGCACTTTTTTCCATGGGCCCTAGATTAATAAACGCTGAAGCGAAGTTGTCCACCTGCTTGTTAAAACCCTCCATACTTTGTGTAAGCTTTCATCACTTAACGTTTGCAGCTAGCTAGATTTAATTCATAGGCAGTGTTGATTTAAACTCTTCTTGCATATTATTTGATATTGCAGTAGAGATTTTTTTTTTTTTTTTTTTTTTTTTACCAAAGAGCCGGTAGCCCCACACATAGAGGCCCCGTCCCAAGTTTATTAATATACCCTCACTTGTGGCGGAGGAATACCGTGGTAACAACAAAACACTTGGGGGCTTACAAGATAAACTATAAAAACTAACCCAAAACCAAGTGTCAAAATAAACCAAGCAACCAAAACCATAAACTAACAAGCCTAAAGACAAACAAACAACACACAAGGGAAAAAACTAAACAAGCCTAAGGAACAAACAAACAAAAAAGAGACAGATTAAAGACAGCGTACGGAGGGAATACCCAGTTTGTCCAAGCGGATTAGACCTCTCAGCCAACTCGGCACTTCCCCAATCTCACGCTGCTCCACACAATGACCAAGCGCACCATACTTAGCAAGCCAATCAGCAACTTTATTACCTTCTCTGAACACATGACAGACAGAACAGACCATAGAATCCAAAAGACCAAGAATCTCTTCCCAAAAATCCTCCAGATACCAAACCCCACATCGTCGCTGTTTCCACCACGAGACCACCACTTGTGAATCAAGTTCAAGTTCAACATAATCAATACTCAAAGCTTTACAAGCTTTAAGGCCATGCAACAACGCTAATAATTCTGCCCTATTATTCGAACCAGACCCAAGAGGAACAGCAAAGGCATGAATTAAATTACCAAGATCATCTCTGATAATACCACCCGCCCCAGACGGCCCAGGATTCCCAAGACTACTACCATCAGTGTTTAACTTAAAACGACCCTGAATGGGTTTACGCCAGGCCACCAAACTCGATCCACGCCTTTGGGGAACCAGAGGCAAGATAAACAAAGAGTGTAAAATTTGTGAATCGCTCGTAGAGCATTTCGAAACTTTGTGAATGCCCTGGCAAATAGCGCGAATCTCATGAACAATCGAGTGCCAAACCAAATTAAATGATTCAAGACGACCTTCCATACGAGCAACACATCTACGGCGCCAAAGACGCCAAGAAATAATAGAAGGAAGAAGTCCCACAATAGTACCAACCTGAGAAGAGAAGGAAGCTCGACGAAACCAAAGAGACACTGACTCTTTCCAAGTACCACGAAGTGGTAACCCAAATAGAGCTCCACAATAACGCCAGATCCGCGCAGCAAAATCCCCTCCAAACAAAACATGATTTTGGTCCTCATAATTACCAGCATCACAGCAATCACATTTAGAAACAATCGGTACCCCTACACGACGGAGACGATCATCCACACTAAAGGCATTATGCCAAGCCTTCCACATAGACACCGAAACTTTCAAAGGGAGCAACTTATGCCACATCCAAGGATGCCCATTCATCATAGAACCCCTAATACGGATACAATCCCACGCAGATTGAGTGGAAAAACAACCATTATCTTGCTTAGTCCAAACCAAGACATCCGAACCTCTCTTGCAACCTGCTAAAGAATCCAGAATATCATTCACATGTTCGTTACCCACCAGACTAACCAAGAAATCCACATCCCAAGAATTTGACAGTTGACATTCCTTAACTTTCAATAAAGGGTTACCAACCACCGGAAGATTTGAAAACAAGGGACCTCGCTCCCTCCACTTATCATACCAAAAGAACAGATTACCCTCCCTGAGCCGCCACTTAGAACTTTGGAGAACCAAAGGAATACTTTTAGCAATCATTTTCCAGAATCTTGTACCTTTATTGGAGTCAATAAGAATCCAAGGTTTAGAGCCCACATATTTATCTTTGAAGGAACGAGCCCATAACGATGTACCTTGGATTAAGTTCCAAGCAAACCTCATGTGCAAAGCCTTTTGCATATCATCAAGATGGCGCAAGCCCAACCCACCTTCATTAACTGGAAGACACATATTCTTCCAAGCAACCCATTTCTTTTTACCTTTCCCACTAGCCTCTCCCCAAAAGAATGTACTCATTAAGCGATGCAGTTCCTTAATAATCGATTTAGGAACCTGAAGAACAGCAAACAAATGAAGAGCCATGCTAGAGAGCACATGCCTCAGAAGAATAAGACGACCGCCCGAAGAAAGAAGCTTCATCTTCCAGCCACTAATTTTTTTTCGGACTTTTATAACCATTTCTTCCAAATGAACTTGCTTGAGTCTCCCTGAAATAATAGGCACTCCTAGATATTTGAAAGGGAAAAGACCCTCTGTATACCCAGTCATATGCTTTATAGCTCTCTTGCGACTCAAGGGAATATTTGTAGAAAAAATAATTGCAGTCTTCTCTTTATTAATCCTCTGGCCAGACCAAGTCTCATATTTCTGAAAAATAGACAGAAGTTCCTGAACAGATCTTGTACTACCATTAGTGAAGATCACCACATCATCAGCATACATAAGGTGAGAAATTTGAACCGTGCCTCTGGCTTGCGAAAATTGACCAAATCTTTTTTCCACAATGCTATTTTTAATGAGTCTAGAGAGGACTTCTTGAAGAATAATGAAAAGATAAGGGGAAATAGGATCCCCCTGACGCAAACCACGACCTCCCTGAAAAAAACCCTTATGGGTTCCATTCATCATAACGGAATACCAAGGAGAGGAGATACAAGCTCGAATTAAATCACAAACCTGAGGAGAGAAACCAAAAGTACGAAGGACCTTCAAAAGAAAACACCAGTCAACCCGATCATAAGCTTTAGCCATATCCACCTTGAGAATAATATTACCACCATGAGTTTTCTTATTGATAGTATGCACCATTTCCTGAGTCAGAGAAATATTCTCAAAAATACTGCAACCAGGTATGAAAGCGCCTTGCTCAAGGGAAATCATGCTGGGAAGAAGACTAGTCAAGCGATTCACCAGAATTTTGGAACAAATTTTATAGAGAACCGAACAGAGGCTGATGGGTCTAAACTGCTCGAACCCAGTAGGCTCATCAACTTTCGGAAGTAGAACAATAAAAGAGGCCGTATAGAAATGAGGCAACTGCTTAGAAAGAAAAAACTCCGAGATAGCTTCAAAGACGTCTTCTTTAACAATATTCCAACAACTCTTAAAGAAACCAGCTCCAAAACCATCAGGACCCGGAGAACTGTTAGAAGGAATAGACGACAAAGCCTCAAAGATATCATCCATAGACGGAGTAGAAACGATACGGCCATTATCCTCATCAGAAATAACAGGCGAAATAAGATAGGACAGATCCGGCAAATCACGGGGAGGATCCGCTTGGAGAAAACCAGAGAAGTGATCAACCGCTCCCTTATGAATATCTTCTGGAGACTCAAACACGATCCCATTCGCAGCTTTCATACTAGATATACGCTTACGCCTTTTGTTGGCCAAGCAAGCATGAAAAAATTTTGAATTTCTATCTCCTTCCAGCTTCCATTTTAACTTTGCCATTTGAGCCAAACGATTATCCTCCCTACGTCTCCACGAAGACAATTCCTGGGAGGTCAAGACTAACTCCCGATCATCTTCGGCATTCCAATCTTGCTGAAGTAGGCTTTCAATCAAATCCACTTGCCCTTCAAGGTGAGCAATATGAGAAGTAGTCCAACCAAAAACCCTTTTATTCCATTCTCTGAGCAAGCTTCCATAAACCCCCACCAGCCACAGGAACCATCCAAGTCCTCTGCACACACTCAAAAAAATCAGGATGATCCACCCACATTTGTTGAAAACGAAATGGAGAAGGACCATAAGAGAAAGGATCAGTCGAGAATTCAATGTGCATAGGACAATGATCGGAAGTAGAATGAGGAAGATAAGAACAAACAACGTTAGTGAAACGGGACAAAAAAGTATCATCAATAAGCACCCTATCAAGTTTAGCCCAACTCCGGGATAACCCGTGTTGGCCATTACACCAAGAGAATTTGGTCCCCTTAATATTCATATCAATCAATCCTCTTTGATCGATCCAAGTATTAAAATCATCCATAGCAACCCGAAGCCTAGGACGGCCTCCCCTCCGTTCCGAGTCAGAATGAATAATGTTAAAATCATCTGCAAATAAACAAGGCTCATCTACCATACGATTCAAACACAAATCAGCCCATAACTCCTGCCTCTCACTCCGAGAACATTTAGCATAAATAAAATGACATAAAAAAGCTTGATTACTGGCTTCAACACGAACCGAAATAAATTGAGAGGTCATACCAGTAATATGAACTACAACGACATTATTCCAGAACAACCAAACTTTCCCACCAACAGCTTCATTAGACATGCCATTCTCAAAATTCAAACAAGTCATCAAACTGTTAGCATGATCAAAGCTAGTAAAAGGTTCCATTAAAACTACGATAACAGGTTTAAACGACCCAATCAACTTCTTTAACCGACCTTTAGAGGTACGAATCCCTCTAATATTCCATACAAAAATGGAACCAATCATAGAGAAAATTTAGTGGTTCGGGTTTGAACCCGAGTAGAACTCCTGACTTTCACAAATTGTTTTTTTGAATAAATTTTTTTGGTAACGAGATCCCCCTCCGACTCCGTATGATAATCCTTCTCCTGAGGCAAGACATCCGCACTAAGGTCAGGTTCAGGATCAGAAACCGAATCCCCTGCAAAAATAAAATCATTAGTATCATTAGGAATATCATTAACCGTAGCCGCTGCCGCATCCGGAAACTCCCCTGCCTCAAGACTAAAATCCTCGGTTTCATTAACAACTGCAGCACCTTGTTTCTCTAAGTCGAGAACTTGTACCTACGGACAAAGCTCAAACGAGAGTTCATTAGCATTAAAAGAATCCAAATTAAAAGAAACTCCATTCATCTCCGAACCCATCCCCTGTGTCTAAACCAAAGAAGGGGATTACACCAGCTGAGCCTCTGCTGCATCCGGAAACTCCCCTGCATCAAGACAAAAATCCACGGTTTCATTAACTACTGCAGCACCTTTTTTCTCTGACTCGATAACCTGTACCTGTGGACAAAGCTCAAACGACAATTCATTAGCATTAAAAGAATCCAAAGTAAAAGAACCTCCATTCATCTCCAAAACCATCCTCTGTGTCTGAACCAAAGAAGGGGATTGCACCAGCTGAGAACCCATCTGCAGCTCAGATGCAGGTAGTTGCACCAACTGGACCTCCTCTAGAACATCTATTGTCCCAGCACACGTCTGGGCAGCCCCATCAGAAAGCAACAGATCCTGCTGAATAATTGAAGTTTCTCCTATTACGTGATTCTTCCCAGACCCTACCTGCATCTCAACCTGAGGAACCACTTCCTGCTCCGGGTCCTTAACCTTTGGATTCTCAATATTAGTAACATGTTTTTGACGGACCCAGATCTTCTCCCCGGTCACAGCCTTCCTAACACGGCATGTATGGATATTATGACCCTGCACTTTGCATTTACAACAGAAAGCTGGAAGAGTTTCGTATATTATATCTTGTTTATGGCTAGAGGGCATACCAGGGACTCCAATCCAAAAAAATGGAATGGGTTTAACCGCCACATCCATCTCTACACACAACCGAGCTCCATCCGTACGAGTTACACAGCGTGTAGGATTATCTCTTCTGATGAACTTACCGATAGGAGCAGTGAATATACGTAAAAACGATTCATGATAAAAGTTAGGTGGCAAACCTGGAAGCACAATCCAAACCGGAACCATGGAAGGTTCCTCTTCCTCGCTGAAATCCGGATTCCAGTGGAAAGCACGATAAAATACCCCATCTATATCACAGGCTTCACGAGACAGACCCTTCAGGAAATCATTCTCAGATGAAAACCGGACAAACACATTGCGAGGACGCCGCATAGCAGAGACCACTGGAGTTCCATCGAGACCCCAACGGCTACGTATGAATGCTCTAATGGCATCCAAAGAGGGACGATTCCGAAGGAACTTTAGGACAAGCGAAAATTTGAAGGGTTCAGCTGAGCGTTGGATCTCTTCTTTTGAAAACTGAAAGTATAAAATACCATCGGCACTCTTAGGTAAACGAGAAGGGACCACAACCTCTGGAAGAGGCTGTGGCACAGTTGCAGCGAGATCTGCAAAAGAGCGACGCCCCGCCGTGGCTGCCATGCAGCCCTACGTAAAACACAGTCCTATCGCCTAACAGAAACCCTAGCAGAGCAGAGTTAGAGGAATACCAACGCCTGTAGGCCCTGCACAAGGGAACAACAAATTATATATTGCCATTTTTTACGCCAATACTTTAATCAAGGAACACAGCAATTCTTTATTATTCCAATAAAGTTATCATGCAGCAGTACTACTACTGCCCTATTAAACCTTGATTTTGCGCATGCATGCAAAGAGGAAGACATATATGTACTATGATCAGAATGAAGTAGTAGTATTTGTACTACTAGCATAATTTTTATGACTCAAAAGGATCAAGCCTTTTATCGGCCAGAATATATATATAAAGAAAATCTAAAATGACATATACGTTCCAAACAAAGACAAACAAAGCGATTGTTAAAGGTACAATCGGTCCCCGCTAGATGCTCGCATTGTGGAAGGGAATAAATATTGCACCAAAAGTGAGCCCAAATTCTACTAGCTGAGAATAATGACCCGCTTTTCGGGTTCTAACTTATCTAATCATTCCGGCTCCTTGCCTTACATGCATAATTTATGGCTGATCTTCATCCTTGTTGTCTTTTTCTTTCATTATTATTGGCATAACTTCAGTTAGGATTTTTTGCCTGTTTTTACAGCTTCCCAACTATACATTATACAGAGCATAACTTCAGTTGAAATTAATTTTGTGCACTTCAGCTTCAAAAACAATACGGCAATTTCTCTGCTACAATATATTGCTAGTACCAGCAGTGAGGGGTTTTTTCCTTGCTGTCACGCAATATTTCTCTGTGGCAGGTATGTGTTGCACCCTTTTACATTAATGAATTTGCTATATATCCTACATATGGTAATATTATTGAGCATTTATTTTCTTCATCAAGAAAAATGTAGTTTCTCAGTTAATATATGGGTTGTATATTAAATCTACTTGCATAAACAATGGTCTGAACCCAGCCAGGCAACACAATACTGCAGAAACAATGATCTGAACCCAGCCAGGCAACACAATACTCGATTGGTTGGCTAAACTTGAGGTACGTGGAACTTTGTTTGAGGTCATGGAGTTGGTGACCACTTTTTTCCTGCTTGCCCCATGACTTATTTGTTCGTACCATGCCTCAAAGGGGAAATAGTTTTTTGGTGCCCCCTGCATGCATGCATGGATGGGTCATTAATGTGTGTAATTCTTTGTGTAGACTATGTATCCATATGATGAATGAATGATTGATACCTAGCACCAGCTTCCAGCTTAATTTAACACCACTTAATTACACACACACACACACAAAGGTAGCCTCCACACAAAAATTTGGCACAGTGAATGGAGCACCATGTCATTTGGTATACTCGGTAGGGTAATTTCCATGAGTAAGCTGTAGATGGAGACATGCTAGTACTGCTAAGTGACAAAGTATCACCCAATATTACATGTCAATTTCCAACAGCTCCAGTAATATTGGGATATAAATAAGCATAGTGCTAAGATTATTCCCTAGTTAGTAGGTCATATTGAATGGGCATAAATTAGCATTTTCCAGAAGTTGAATCACCCTGACAGGCCCTTCATTTTTCTTGTAAGTGTCTATATTTCACTAATGAAATATATCCTATGATTGTAATAGGCAATACTGCAAGTATAAGATATTGCAGTAGAAATTAGCATTTTCAGAAGTTAAATCACCTTGACAGGCCCTTCATTTTTCTTTTAAGTGTCTATATTCGGTAATGAACTTTGGCTTGTGATTATAATAGGCAGGTGCAAGTATAAGATAGATGGCACCAATTGGATGAGGAAGCAGGTACAGACGCGGTGGAGGCTACAGATGCACTGGGCCTTACAGCAGACGACCACGTCCTCATCCTCCTTTAATTTAATCATGAACCCCAACCCAAAATGACAACAAGGATAACTCTGATGATTCTACGCAGCCTCCAAGTGTAGTTCCTGAGACACAAGTTGCGCATCCAATATTGGATGCGCACACAAGTAGGGACGACAATGGTTGATTCTTTTATTATGCTCACCTATTGTGCTGAATATTGTACAGTTTTGTAACAACCCGATTCTATATTTTTTAAGAATAAATTATGGATAATTTTATTAGGCTCAATAAATGAGTTTAAGCCTATAAAAGAATTTATCAAACATATTATTTTTTTTAAACTTAGAATTAAGCCTCCATTACTATTATTATTACTATTATTATTATTAATATTGTTATTTCTATTATTATTATTATTATTAGTATTTTATCATGAACGGATTTTTTTGTTTTAAGCACAAGAATTTTAGTTTTTTGAATTTAAACATTATTTCTCCCTATCTCCACCCATAAGCCTCATCCTTATCCTCTAATTAACAACTCCAAATCCTATTAGAAAACCAAACTCTCAACTCCAAATCCTATTAGGAAACCAAACCCTCAACTCCAAATCCTATTAGGAAACCAAACTCTCAAGTCCAAATCCTATCCCATCTCCTTATGGTCACAATACCCTTCTCCTTGCCTATAAAACTCACCCCTAGCCGAGACCTCCAGAAGAAAACATAAGAAACCACAACCACCGCCAGCCTTCTCTCTCTCTCTCTCTCTCTCCCTCTCTCTCCCTCTCTCGGCATCGCACCACCCAGCCCAGTAAACCAGCCGTGTCGCCTCACTCCTAGCCACCCAAAGCCACCGTCGTCTCGTCCAGCCAACCCCCGTCATGTACCCTTCGGTGACGAGTTACGAAATGAGATTTAGGAAGTAGCGCTGCAAGGTAAGTAGCATGATCATACTCTTACACGTATGTACGGTAAAACGTCATTTTTTTTATAAAAATATTATGCATGAATACCCTCCATTGGAAGCCCCTTTTTATGTACCCAAGACATGATAAAATTATGAAAATCCATGATTTTATGTAAAGAATTATGATTTTATGAAAGGAATTATGCATCAAAAGATTTATGAAAAGTTACGATTTTATGTGAGAGTTATGCATTAAATTAATTTATGAAAAGCCATGCATATTTTATGTGAATATTTATGCATTAAAGTATTTATGAAATATCATGATTTTATGTGAGAAGTCATGCATCACGACATGTTATGAGAGAATATGATTTCATTTGAAATCTATGATAAGATATGACAAGTATGAAGGTGATTTCTTTTGAAATCTATGATATGACAAGATATGACAAGTATGAATGTGATTTCTTTTGAAATCTATGATATGACAAGTATGCAAGTATGATTATGATGAAATAAGAATGATAAGATACGTAACGGCCTATGCTATGATATGAAGACGGTACCTATGTTATGGGCATATTGCATTGCCAGGTCGTACTTGCTGGTAGTGCACCCAGTATGTCTTCCTTATGTATGGATTCCATAACCCGCAGCCACGGGCGGAATTGGAATCTATTTAGATTCGCTAACCCTAACTCACGGGGGTCAATAGTGGGTAACGGCCTATGACAAGTGAAAGATAAGCTCATGTTCATGTTCATGTTATTTATGTATATATTTATAAGTAAGCACGTTTTTCAAGAAACCTTATGTTTATTATGTTTACTGTATGATGTGTGCTTATTGAGTATTCGACTCATTTTAGTTTGTTTTCATGTTTTTAAACCATCCCAGGTGATGAAATTTATGAAGATGAGACTGCAGGACAGGACTTGACCCCGGGAGGCGAGACAGAGGCCTAGACAGATTATGATATGATTAGTTTTTATGGTTTAAGATTTAAGTAAATTATTTTGATAAACACATGAGACTTACGTATATTTTTTAAATAAGTGCTTCCGTAGACTCTATGTTGGATTTTAAGTATTAATTAAATTATATTTTATTTATGGAATCTTTTGCATCTGGCTCATTATTTAAAAGAAAAAGTTTTAGTCAAGTTCAGTAGTAGCACACTGGCTCCCCAAAAATTCTAAAATGTCTTTATTGGGGAGCGGGGTGTTACAAGTTTACATACATGTTTGGTTTAAAATTTGATAATCAAAAGTCAGGGTAGCACTTAATTAAGTTTGATATTCCATGTAGGTGAAGCTGTTCCGGAGCTGAGACCATCAGATGTTGCAGCAAAGAGGCGTGGACGAGGTCCCGCCAAATGCATTGAGTTTGATAAGCTTCGAAAGCACGAGAAAATACCACTCAAAATTAATGATGGGCAAACAGCCCCGTGTTGTGAGAATGCAAACATGTTCACCACACGGGTGACATGGATATTAAAGCATCATGCGGACATGAGTCACGCACGGTGGACCGATGTTCCGGCGGCAGAGAAAGATGAACTCATCGAACGTGTTTGAGTAAGCTTCTATTTAATCCATGCATCTGCTATGCTTTAGCTTGTATTAAATGATTATGTGGTTGAGCTAATGAGTAATTGACTATGTTTAGGCTGACTTCATTTTGGATTGGGAGTTGGCGAATCATAGACAGGCGGTGTGGAAACAGTTGCGTAAGCGATTCAACGCTTTCCACCATCAGCTACACCGGAAATATTTGTCTTATGGTAGCCATGATGAAGCATTGGCTGGTGGGACAGCTGGATTGGTATCTAATTTAGTTTGGGTGAAGTTATGTGGTAGATGGGGAAGTGAGGCATTCAAGGTAATATACAACTATGATAAAAACTATGGTTTGTATAAATATTTGTTTCAGTCACAAAATTACAATCTGCAAAGTTTATCATTTTTCATTTTATTTGCAGAAAATATGAAAGCAAAACAAAGAGAATCGTCACAAGCTGAAAACCAATCATACATCCAGGAGGAAGTCATTTGTGAGAGTCATGGAGGAGAAGGTATGCATCTTTATTAACTTCATCGTCGTACCTCAATGACTAAAAATAGTCAAATAGTAAAACATAAGAACCTTTATTTAGGCAGGGACAAGCCACAAGTAGACAAATAGATTCTGATCCTGTAAGAGTATAATCAGAAACCCTAATAGAAATTTACTAGAACTAGGGATTTGTGAGAGTATACAAGCCAAATTAAACCCACTTGTTAAATGGCATTAGCATCTACCTGGTTTTACTTCCAAGCGGGGACCACTATATAATCTAACACTTAGTGGAAAATGAGGAAAACTCAAAATTCAGGTGTGTCGAGACTTTGAGTTTAGTAACCACTAATGCCAAGATTTAATGGCTTGCTTTGTCATCACGTAAAAAACACTGAACTGAAATAGGGTAGGTGAATGATCGACAATAAAATCTGCTTGCTGTAAATGATGGATACATTTAGGAATAATTTAATTTTAGTATGTAAGATTGATCTTTATGCTTCATTGTTGCACAGCGGTCGACTACAACAAACTTGGTCGAGTTCTACAAGGAAGTCCGTTGGTCTAAGAGTAAAGACAAATTCGTGACATCCATGACAGAAGAGCTTTATGTGAGCATATTTTAATATACCCAGTTCCTGAATTTAACTACTATCATTAATACAATTAACGTTCTGTAGCAACTTCACTGTCATTGTGGTAAATAGTTGATTATGGTTCAATTTAACTTAATTATGTACACTGTGCAGAAGCAAATGGTTGACAAGATGGAAGGTATAGAACCTGAGCAACGAACTGAAGAGGCAGCAGCTTCTGTATTTAGGGAGGTACTAGGCCATAGACCAGGGTATGCTAGAGGTCTAGGCGAGATGGTAATACCAACATCTACACGACAACATGATTGTGAAAGGGAGAAGCGTCATGCTGAAGAAGTGGAAAGATATAAAAAAGATGCTGAGTATTACAAGACTCAATTTGAGGACTTAAGGGGAGAATTTAGGGTACTTATGGAGAGGCAACATGAGTATGAGAAGTGCTTGTACAGCCTAATGTCACAAGGAGAGTCTCAGAGAGAGACTCAGGGAGCTGCCTAGGACAGCAATGAAGACCTTTTTCCTTTTTGTTTGGGCATTTTTTTGTGTAGTTTTTTGAAGTGAAATGCCCATATGTAATTATGTTTTGGGGCATCACAGATTTTTTGGGGGATGCCGCTGTGATGTTTAATAGGGCAGTCAGTGCATGAAGTAGTTCAGTCAAGATATAGTATGTGGTTGTAAGTAGTGTTAAAATATTTGGATGCATGAACTGGGATTTCAGATTTTGTTAGCAGTGTCATCTGGTATGGGCGTGGAACATAAGTAGTTAGAAGCTATGTATAATCTGGTCATATGGTATGTGCCTGTGCATAATCTGAAATCAGGTGATTCTCATATTCCACTAGGCAATTTTTTTTTTAATTGACCAAATCAGGTTACAAACTATGTATGGAATAGTTTGTAAGTAGAAATAGCATTTCCCTTCAAATGCTAACAATGAGTTCCCATGTTCTACTTACACTTACAGGTACAAGCAGTGCTTGCATAGTGGTTTTCATACAAAGATAACACTAGGCACTTGGTGGACTATACATGCAGGTAAGATTTTGTGGGGGCAAGGTTATCCATTTAATACCTTGTAATGCTTATAGCATTTTCCATTTCTGGTAAAACTGAATGTCTTGCTCACATTCAGTTTTACTAGAAATGAGATTCATATTGATTTTGAGAATATTTTCCTACATATGAAGAGTAAAATTGTTGCCAGTAACATTTGGGAAATTATCTGTACTAATTAGATGTATGGGAATGAATACTATAACAAAGCATGGAATTAATGAGGATTGCTTTGTAAGGGTTGTGTGAAGTGTTGTGCATTTCAGTTATTGTAGAGAAATGATATTGATGGCAGTCTAATAATGAAAGATTAAGTGGGTTGTGCCTAATAATGGGTTGATGATAGCTATGTCATGCATTTTGAAGATGGAGCAATTCTTTATACATCTTTTTCTTGAGTCATGATGTGAATGGCAGTATGTTTCACAGAGGAGCCTATATTGCTTGCTGATTTTGATGCTCATCTTAGCTATGCCAAAGCTAAGATGTTGTGGGGAAGCCTCAGTTTGACGTAGAAGATGTAATTCAACAAGGAGCATATATGGTGGTAGATCATTTTTTGCTGTGATGGAGTGTTGTTCAAGTGAAGATTTTCCTGCATCAGCCAGCCCTGATGTCATATTAATTTGCTTCCTGCCCAGGTTTTGTAACTTTGGAATATTTGGACTAAGGTATTATTGTGTTGTAATTGGTCAGTGGCTAGTATAGCTGGCTTAATATTGACTGTCTGGAAAAGTAATGTAGTGGTGGATTTATGACAGTTGATGAATGAATGTGTTTAATAGCCCGTGAATGTTTTATTGTGGATCCACTTAGTTTGGGCAGATGAAAAACCAGCCTATGGTTTCATTGTATATATATATATATATATATTCTATTCTGACTAAAGTTATATAATATTAGCTATGTGATATTATATCACTTTATGAAAGGTACTACATGTTCATAAACTGGTGCCAGTAGTGCATATATATCCATCATGTGCTGCAGAATTGTTCCAGCAAGGTTCCTTTCAATACGCATTTCCACTATCATGAATGAATGGTATTGAGTTATAGATGTATACGTTGGTTTACATATCCAGAATTACAAGAAATAAAATAGTCGTCTATATTGGACAGTTGCAGCGAAATCACCATTTGGTTTGGAAAAGGTCATGACTGCATGCATGCTTTAAGAATCAGGTAGTGGCGAGTATGTAAGACGATAGGAATAACCTGTAACACTTCGCTCCCCAATAAAGACATTTTAGAATTTTTCGGAGAGCCAGTGTGCTACTACTGAACTTGACTAAAACTTTTTCCTTTTAATAACGAGCCAGATGCAAAAGATTCTATAAATAAAATATAATTTAATTAATACTTAAAATCCAACATAGATTCTGCAGAAGCACTTATTTAAAAAAATATATGGAAGTCTCATGTGCTTATCAAAATAATTTACTTAAATCTTAAACCATAAAAGCTAATCATATCATAATCTGTCTAGGCCTCTGTCTCGCCTCCCGGGGTCAAGTCCTGTCCTGCAGTCTCATCTTCATAAATTTCATCACCTGGGGTGGTTTAAAAACATGAAAACAAACTAAAATGAGTCGAATACTCAATAAGCACACAGCATACAGTAAACATAATAAACATAAAGTTTTTTGAAAAACGTGCTTACTTATAAGTATATACATAAATAACATGAACATGAACATGAGCTTATCTTTCACTTGTCATAGGCCGTTACCCACTGTTGACCCCCGTGAGTCAGGGTTAGCGAATCTAAATAGATTCCGATTCCGCCTGTGGCCGCGGGTTGTGGAATCCATACATAAGGAAGACATACTGGGTGCACTACCAGCATATACGACCTGGCAATGCAATATGCCCATAACATAGGTATCGTCTTCATATCATAGCATAGGCCGTTACGTATCTTATCATTCTTATTTCATCATAATCATACTTGCATACTTGTCATATCATAGATTTCAAAAGAAATCACATTCAAACTTGTCATATCTTGTCATATCATATCATAGATTTCAACTGAAATCGCATTCTTTCATAACATGTCATGATGCATGACTTCTCACATAAAATCATGATTTTTCATAAATACTTTAATGCATAGATCTTCAATTAAAATCATGCATGGCTTTTCATAAACTATTTTAATGCATAACTCACATAAATTTGTAACCTTTCATAAATCTTTTGATGTATAACTTCTTTCATAAAATCATGAATTTTCATAAATAATTTGATGCATAATTATTTACACAAAATCATAGATTTTTCTATTTTTATCATGTCTTGGGTACGTAAAAAGAGGCTTCCAATAAAGGTTATTCATGCATAATATTTTTATAAAAGACATGTCATTTACCGCACATACGTGTAAGGGTATGATCATGCTACTTACCTTGCAGCGCTACTTCCTAAATCTCATTTCGTAACTCGTCACCGAAGGGTACGTGACGGGGGTTGGCTGGACGAGACGACGGTGGCTCTAGGTGGCTAGGAGTGAGGCGACGCGGCTGGTTTACTAGGCTGGGTGGTGCGACGCCGAGAGAGGGAGAGATAGTACCGAGAGAGAGTTCTGTTGCCGAAGGCAACCGAGAGAGAGAGAGAGAGAGGAGGCTGGCGGTAGTTGTGGTTTCTTATGTTTTCTTTTGGAGGTCTCGGCTAGGGGTGGGTTTTATAGGCAAGGAGAAGGGTATTGTGACCATAAGGAGATGAGATAGGATTTGGAGTTGAGAGTTTGGTTTCCTAATAGGATTTGGAGTTAAGAGTTTGATTTTCTAATTGGATTTGGAGTTGAGAGTTTGGTTTCCTAATAGGATTTGGAGTTATTAATTAGAGGATAAGGATGAGGCTTATGGGTGGAGATAGGGAGAAATAATGTTTAAATTCAAAAAACTAAAATTCTTGTACTTAAAACAAAAAATCCGTTCATGATAAAATACTAATAATAATAATAATAATAATAGAAATAACAATAATAATAATAATAATAATAATAATAATAATAATAATAATAATAATAATAATAATAATAATAATAATAATAATAATAATAATAATAATAATAATAATAATAATAGTAATGGAGGCTTAATTCTATGTAAAAAAAAAAATATGTTTGATAAATTCTTTTATAGGCTTAAATTCATTTATTGAGCCTAATAAAATTATCTATAATTTATTCTTAAAAAATATAGAATCGGGTCGTTACATAACCACTTTTTCTAGCGAGAATCCAAAAAAGCTGCTATTAGGCCACAATGCTAAACTGATATACGTATGACATTTCCAGCGACAATTACCAAAGTAAAAAATATTCATTCTCAACGATCATAGGCAACGCTGCAAATATGTAGTTTATATCGTCAATAAATTGTTTTCCCAACAACAAGAACTGCCGCCACAAATTCTTTTTCCGATCAATTCTTCCATACGCTGCAAAAATTTTCTTCAATTCCAGCGATTTACTCTGGCCGCTTTCAAGTTTTTGCAACACAATGAGTCAACTGGTTGAGGGCTTTTTTGCAGCGTCTACTGCATATTTTTTACAGAGAAGGGAATGATGCAATAGAGTGTTTGCAGCGACACAAATAGACGCAAAAAAATTCCTCATTCTCATCGATGGTTTGTAACGCTGCAAAATATCCATTACTTGCAGCGATTACTTTTTTTTACGCAGCGATTAACTAACGACGCAGCTATGCTTTTGCAACGCAAGAGAGCACCTGGTGGAGGCCTTTTTCCCAACACCTATATGCATATTTGTGACAGATAAGAGAGCGCTGCAAATATACTTTTTTGCAGCGTTTTACAGTGAATTGACGATTGAAAGTATCAGCATCCAATCTTTGGCAACCAACCTGCAGCGATGGGGAAATCGCTGCTATTTCCTTTTTTCAGCGATTTATGGGCTTTTAGCAGCGAAATCTCAGCACTGGGAAAGGTCTAATTCTTTGTAGTGTGTTTATGAGTCTGAGGTTTTTTTTATTTATTATTGCAATCAAAGGAAGACCCATCGATATAAGATGTCCTTGTCTGAGTTACCAATACGATGAACGCCTTGACAACTTCCCCAGAACTCACGTAAAGGAGAAATCATATTCTATAACAAATCATGATCTCCGCATTATTTTCCTTTCTTTCATACGAGCACTGGATCTTCTAAACCATACGCATTAACTCCAAGCAACTTGGCCCATTTGAACTCTAATTAAATTCTACGAGATTGAGTGGAGAACTTACTTGTAAGACATGCTTTCAAAAGAGCATTGTCTTTTCCTTCCTTAAGGGTTATGTTCTATGAAGCTGAAAGTAAGGTGTATATCCGGACAGGCATATACTATATCAAGAAAATGAATCAGGTATCAATCTATTTGTTGATCTCAATCAATATGACATGTTTCCATTGTCTAAAGAAGATGTTGAACCAGAAGTAATTGAGGGTGAATAGTTAGAAGAACATGAGTAAACTAAAGTGTCTAGTGAGGATGAGGGCAACTGGTCTAGCAAAATTGATAGTGAATGAAATTAAATTTTGTGTAAGTATCATTGTTATAAATATAATATGATTTTTTCAAATTTTATTACAGTTTAAAACAGATATGTTTCTCAAAAGCAAAGCAACTCATGCACCATTTCCATCCATTACCGACTCCCCAATTGGTTCGCCTACCGTGAATGGTGGGCCAACATCACTAGACCCAAAACAAGGTATTTTACCAAAATAAACTTGATTTTATGTGATGATTTAAGTAATAGTTGTTTTATAGATAAAATAAGTTTTTTGATATTATATGCTTTAATTACTGTATAGCTGTTGTAAGCCATGACTAAGGTCGAGGCACTACTAGGAGTGTTTGCATTGAGAAAGTAAGAAAAGCGGAAAAAATTAAAGTTGATATTCCTGATGATTACACCGGTGGTTCTGGAGATTCGACAACTTGGCTTGCTTCTTATGCTAGTACCCTTACTTGCACATATGCACCTATGTCTACATCCTCTTGGGTTAAAGTTTCCCAAGATGTGAAAGACCATATTAAAAATCATTGTTTGGTAATAAGTTACTTAGAAAATAAATAAGTTCAACATGTTAATTTATAATTAATTTGTATTTAGACTAATCATTTATAATTTTTTCAAGGATAAGTTTGAACTTAATTTTGGTCTATGAGGGGATAGACTAACAGTTGAGGAGCTGATGTGCAATGCATTGTTAAGGTACAAAGGTAGATGTAATGCACACTATCAAAAGTTTAGTAGTGCAATAGAGGTGTGTCAAAATCCATTCCAAGAAATGCCTCCAAATAAATGGGAGAAATTTTGTGAAATGTTTCAAAATCTTGCATATCAGGTAATTTATCTGCTATATTTCTTTATGGTATATGATAGATGCATTAAACAAATATAACAATAATGTTTTTACTTTTTTTAGCAAGAGAGTACTGTGAACAAAACAAATAGAACAAATTTAACGATACACAATCATGCAGGTTCTCAATCTTTTCATCGACTATCTAGAAAATTGGTAATGTTATACTAGTCCCTGTTAAATACTAACATATAGATATTTCTTATTAAAGTTATGATTTAGATTTTCCTTATGTAGGAAAAAGAAAGTCATATTGACTATAATCTAATCCAATTGTATGCTAAATCGTATACAAATTATAATGGTGTTTGGACCAGTCTCGAAGCCGAAGCAAATTATGTAAATTTAAGTTTTTTATTTGTATTATCTAATAATATTTTTGTTATTTATACTATCTCTAATCTTTTTTTTTATAGGACAAGATGGTATCACTTAAAAAAACCGTTGCGGCTCTATCTGATGAATCATCTATCAACGATGTTCAGATCTTTTTAAAGATTTTTGAAGCACATTCTGGATATTTGAGGGGCTTAGGACGTTGCATGAAACCTTTCTCAACATCATCATCCTCTTCTCAAGTCAGATCAAATAACAACTCTCGAGAATTAGAGGAAGCAATGCACGAGATAGAACATTTGAGATCCACGCAAAGAAAGTTGCAAACTCAATTAGATCAGGCAACGAATATAGAGGAGAGATTAGAATAAAACATGCATAAGAAGTTGGAGATTCAATTCCAAAAAAAATGTTCGAATAGTGGTAATCAATGATGTCCTAAAACTCTTTGCCACCACAATCCCAGAACTTATTTTCTTTACTTGTCTTTTTATTATTCTGACTTGAACATTTGAACAAATGTGATGTTTTAATTATAATATTTAATATTAATTTTAAATTTTGAAATAAGAGTTATGTATCATGAGTACCGTTCAAACGTAAAATACCCAAATCGAATAGTAAATTGCAATTTAGTAACCTTCAAATGCATTTTAGCTTTCATTTGAACTAGCAACCAAAACCATTCAAATGGCTTGAGAACAATCAATTCTATTCGAATATATAAATTTTCTATTCAAACAGACTGCATGTCTTAACATTCAAACAAATAAAATTTTGTTCGAACATATTTGTCATTATTTGAATGTACCAAAAACCATTTGAACACAAGCACTTAACCACCTGTTTGAACATATGTTTTCAATTCCAATGTATATGAATCGTGTTAGATCAGATTAATTTTGTTTGAATATAAATATGTTTGTTCGAATAGAAATAAACTGTTCAAACAGGATCAACTAAATCCGGTCGTTCGAATAAAATTTTGATAGTGTTTGAATAGATTCCATGCCATTCGAGCATAAAATGTTCCATTCGAATGGTTGAAAGTCTCGTTCGAATACTTTCAATCAGTTCCACACGATTTTGTCCTTAAAAGTATTTTTTGGGACGAAATTCAAATTTCATCACAAAAAACTTTTTGGGAAAAACTAGAGATGAAATTTTTTTGTCTCTAATAACCTTTTGGGACAAAATTGTTGTTTTTTAGGATGAAGAGTTTTGTCCCAAAAAACCCATTCTCTTGTAGTGGTGAGAACATTTGAAAGTTCTTGCTTTTCTTTAGTCTGTCCTTGATAATTGTGAGGTGGTAAGGAGTTGACATGTATAGTGCTTTAATGGTTTTGTGGAAGTGTTTATATCTTTGTTCTTATTTTCCATTGGTCATGTTGCAAGGAACTACTTAAAGCCTTTAGGATTTCCACTGTGGTTAGACCCAAAAGGATTATATTTCTTTACTGCTGCTTTTGGATTTTTCACAATTTTTCTTATAAAATTAAAGTTTTACATTGTGATGTAAACAATAATGTAACATGTAGTATGTAGTGTATTGTGTATGTGTTGATGTCTATTTTTATTTTTATTTTTTTATAAAAATTTGAATGGGTAATAAAAAGTTTAAAAAATGCCTATAAAAATGTTCATTGTATAAAAGATAGTCAGTACAAAGGCATATAAAAAAAGCCTTTCAGAAAGTGTAAAAAGATATACAAATAAAAAGGCCAAAAAAAGAACAAAAAAAGCCCAATATATTTAAACTCGGATATACGGCTATAACCCAGGTAGTTTGGATACTGTGGCGCCCCCGACTTCCATGTACGGACCAGCACGGAAATCAAGACACCCGAGATGATAAAAACGGGTCACGCATCTCAACGACAAGTGTCAGTGTGTGCAACAAATAAACAGTGCACAAATAAAAACACAGCGGAAGGTAATAAAGTCTACTAGTACCAGAATTTTAATTAATACAGAAATCCAAAATACCAAATACCTTAAAAACAAAGCCAAGTCCCAGAAAATAAAATACAAGTCTGAAATAAAAGCTACAACTCGAGTGATCCCAGATCACTCCTCCGGCGGAGCCAGATCCTCAGGCTCAGCATCTGCATCATCAACAAAGTCTGCAGTACCATGAAATGGTACCGTAGGTAAGTTATAACCTAACCAAGTCCAGAGATATAACCATATCTAAACAACTAACCATGCATGCCCATAATCCAAATGAAATAATGCGATGCACGCCAAAAATCTCTTTGGCTCAAAAATCATTTCCAGTAAAATCAATTCCACCATTTTCCCAGAAAATGGCCCAAAAATCATTATTCATCATTTTCCCAGAAAATGATACACAAAAACAACTCACGCTATTTTCCCAAAAAACAGCTCTTTTTCCATTTATCCAATTAACCATATGCACCATGGTCTCCCCTATGGACCATCCGCACGTCCTGGCTACTTTACGAGCGATGCCCAGTTCCGCACCCAGTGCGTTTGTGGCCAGGTCATCCTCTAGCCCCCGCCAGCAGAAGGGCCACGGAGTCGGCACGTCCAACGTCCGATCCCGTTGTCGCCCGGCGACAACCCAGGGGACGTCACTCAGTACCTTACGCTCCCGAGTGACCAGAAGAGCTCCACCGAGATAATGCTCCATCTCGGCTTGGGGTCGTGATACACACGCACCCATAAATCAAATTCTCATGAAAACCCAGTTTTCAAAATAATCACATGATCATGCATGCAACACACGAAAAACCCAGTTTTTCAGTTTACAAACATGTCATGCGTGCAACATGAAATGAAACAATATAATCAATGATCATCTCCCAAAATTACAATACAACCAAATCCAGAATATCCAACAATTGATCAATCTACAAATAATCCAATTTCCAACAATTAATAACCAGATCACAATAATCACACACAACAATTACTCCGATCAATCCAACCACCCCCGAACTCCTCGGACTCAGTCCGGAACCAACCAGGATACATATATATAAAATATAGCAGTTAATTGCAAAAATATAATTAAATCTCAAAGAATTGTTTAGGAAATACTTACAGCGCTTTAAAACAATCTTACGAAGGTTTCGAGGCACTGGAAAACACCAAAGCAGCAAATTCGCACAGTGTAAAAACACTGACCGAAATGCAGTGAAATGAGAATTTTTCACGGTTTCAAACGGAGACTCGAAATTGATAGGGTATGGCCTATGGAAGGTGGTGAATCTAATGGTGGTGGTGGTTGGCCGAGAATAGTGGCGGAAATGGGCGGTTTTAGGCCGGAATGTCCGAATCAGGTTTGATGCTCGTATGACCGGCTTCGGTGACGGATTGGGGCCAGGTTTGGGTGGAAATGCTTGGTATTGGGCCGGTGAAGATGTGGTAAAAATTTGGTGGCCAATGGTGGCCGGACGGCAGCGGAATGAGGAAAAACCCACCGCGGGTTCGATCGGTTCACGGCGGCTAACGGTGGCTCGGGGCGGTCTGAGATTTTAGGGGTAAGGTCGCCGGCGCACGGGGAAGGGAACGGTGCCGGCGGTGTAGCACACGGCGGCCGGGAAGCGGTGTGGCAAAGGGAAACCCGTTTCGCACGGTGGAGAGAGGAGAGAGAAGAGAGAGAAGGGAGAGGGGCTGTTCGCGCGGGGAAAACCGAGGGGAAAAAGAAAAAAAGAAAGAAGAAAAAGGAAAGAAAAGAAAAAGAAGAGGGAAAAAGGGAAGATCCAGTCTTTCTAGTTGGGTCCCGAAAAATCCAACGAAAATGAAATTAAGACCGGAAACTAATTAAAATATTCCAAACACAGTGAAATAATTTAAATGCAACAATAAAAATTAAAAACCCAAAAACAAATCAATTAAAATTAAAATTCATTTTAAAAGCTAAAACAGTAAATAAAATCTAAAAATCACATAAAATAATTTTCGCCACATAAAATATTAAGAAATAATATTTTAAAACTCCCAAAATTTTAAAACAAGACAAATAATCACAAAATAAAACAAATAAAACCTCCATTAAAAATACACTAAAACCCGGGATGTTACATCTGAGTTTAAATCTTTGGCCCAAATCCGCCTACATTAGAAGACCCAGATGCATATCTGAGTATTGCAAGGTACCTGGGTCTGTATCCAGTTTTGCAGCCCTAACCCAAAGGGTAGCCAAATTATCCCCCACCCATTCCTATAGTAGTTGTATGTCATATCCCTCCAAAAACTATGTCACATAGATTCAGATTTTCATTAATCACCCATTCAAGCATAGATGCCGCATATATCCTAAAGATCATTCCAATTATTATACCAAAATGAGAGTAATCCGCTTCATTTCCTAATCATTCATTTAGGCCTCATTTGTTTTCACAACAATTATCATCTCATCTCATCATTACAATTTTCAAATTTCTACACAAAATAAAATAAACAATTCAACTTTTTCAAATCCTAAAATAAAAATAATATTAAAAAATATATTTTAACAAAATTTTTTTCAACTTTCAACTTTTATCTTAACTCATTTTATTTGCAAAAACAAATGAAGCCTTAGAGGCATGACAACTCTAGAATAGGAAATAAATTGATCTCCATAAACTTGAGTCATGTCAAGATGGTTTGATGAGACAAGGATGTCCCTACTTCATATTTCCCTCTAAAACATTATACCGAAAGAGAGTTGTCATTGAAGAATTTCCATGAAATTATCATGCGTAATGAATTATTCATTTACCCTTTCATATCCCAAAGCACTCCCTCTTCAATAGATTTGAAGATCTTATACCATGCTATCCCCTTCTTCTTTTGCCTGCCTTTAGATTCTAAAAAACAAAAAGGAGAATAAACTATAAATTATGTTACTTACTTTTATAGGCACATTTAGAATGGACAATCACATGAATAACGAAACTTGCTAACAAATGTTTGATTAGCCTCCCTAGTTCTTGTAGGCTCTATTCATTTATATAGAAGCTTTGTATATTTATACAAGTGTTTGAATTTCAAATGATAGATTACAAGACATAAGGATAAATTCTAGTCTAAGATTGATTGCATTATTGGAACTGCCTTATGATTGAGGTTTGAGTTGTTGATCTTTATTGAACGAATCTTGAGGAGTAACCATAATATCCTTGACACGTGTAATGCCCTAAAAAGGACCCTAGAAATTCCATGGAAACCTTAGAGGATTTCATGGATTGAGTGATCGATTAGATTTTAGTCCATAAGCGTAGTCGAATTATGATCCGCTAAGGGGACAATTTGCCTTTTTGATTTCTTTGAGACACTTAGGAGTATAATTAAGCAAAAAAAACTGCACCGTTAGATTTGTATGAATTTTTAAAATTTTAATGTGCAACAAAAAGTCTCAGATTTTTTGATGAAAAATAGGCCAACTGGAGAGCGTCACGTGGCACCTAGACCAACTAGCCGTCACATCGCCATATAGAATGTCCAAATGAGCTTAGAACCACTAGGAGATCTCATTGAACACATGGAATCATTACAAACCTCCATTCAGAACCCACTTTACACTTGTCAAGAGGAGCACAAATGTGTAAGGTGGATGGAGTGAAAACCTTACACAATTGTACTATTCCAACCACTCAATTACAACCATGATCAACCACGAAGAGGGTTTGAAATCTAATGAAACCTCAAATACTATAAAATAATATATTTTATATTATATATTGACTATATATAATATACGTTATATATATAATATATTATATAATACATTATATATAATACACTATATATATACTATATACTATATATGTATACTATACTATACTATATATATTATAATATAATATTAGATATAGTATGCTATACGTTATAGTATACATTATATTATTATATTTTTGGAAATACAATCGCGAAACTTTCAACTATTACTCAAAATAATGTTCGAACGTTTTGTGTATAAAAGCCCAAAACTAAAATGAGAAACGTCATTTTCACGTTGCTACCGTTCTCTCCACCGTTGCATGCTGCCACTAAACCGTCGCTGCCACCGTCAAACACCGCCATAACCATCGCAAAAAGGTAGGCATCCCTCTTTTGTCCTTTTACATTTATTTTTTTTTAAGATTTAGTAGAATTTTGTGTAAAACCGAACGTTAATGGTGGCCAAATTTTCAACTCTATTTTTTGGCCACCACGGATTGTCATTGGCTAAATGGTCACCGTAGAAAAGTTTTTTGAAGTGTATACTTCATTTCTATAATGAAATTTGGCCACTAAGAACCGTGGTACGTGATTTTTGAGAATGGCTCAGCCATGCTATGTCGTAACGTTCAAACGTTTTAACAAAACATTCAAACGTAAGACGTTTCAATTACATAGCCATTATGCCTTCCATGTTTGAACGTATATTTTGTGCATTTGAACATTACTTTTTGTAGCATTTACGTATGGACGTTGAATGTTAACGTTCCAACATACTACTTTTCAATTTATTCGTTGTTTTACCTTCCACGTTCAAACATAAATAGTTACGTTTGGATGTCAAACACATATGTTCTAACGTGTAATTGGAATGTTCAAATGTACCACATTTCAAAATTCTTAGCTGTTATGCCCTTAATGTTCGAACATGTATATTATACGTTCGAACGTTAATTGTTATGTTGGAACATTAAACATATAAGTGTGAACGTTTTATCTAGATGTTCGAACGTTAATGCGGATCAATTTAAAATTAATACGAAAGATGCATCAATAGTACTAATAATTTTTTTTCCTTTTTTATTTTAAGGATATGGCTCATCCTTTGTATACTAGGAAATTGGGTAGGGAAGCAGCCACTCTGGACACTGCTCGGATGAAGGCTCGTACTGTTATGGTGGAGCAAGAGATCCTGATCAATGAGTTCGACGAGCTTAGATGGGAGTAAATGAACCTTAGAGATGTCTTTAATAGTAGAGGCTGTGAAAATATCTGCACATTGAGGGGGAAGGTATACCCCTCAATGGTTCGAGAGTTCTATATGGGATGTGCTCCATATCTCAGGATGCATCCTCTCACACTGTGACTGTATACGGTGTTTCATTTGAGATTTCATCAGATGTCATCACCGAGCTCCTCGGGATTCATCGAGTTGTTGAGCATTGACTATAGTTGTCTCTCAAGCTGGTGACACAGCCGGGGTTCGCACATCTACATCTGCACACGGCACACTTGATGCAGATTTAGGCACTTCTGCATCATCTATTGGCCTAGTTGAGCCAGTAGATGATGCCATAAATGCAGACCTGTCAGAGGCTGAGGGTATTGACAGTGAGGCTCGGGATGATGGTCGAGATAAGGATTTCTACATCCTCATAGGGAGAGACTGCACGCAGATCGAGAGGAAAAACGCCTTTAACCAAATTCATTTGCTACCTTTCTTCCACATGTTGTAGCTTATTGTTTCAAAAAACTTGGATCCTATGGCACATAAAACCACATTTAGTAGGATTCAGGCACGGTTTTTTATATGAGTGGCACGTGGAGTCCCATTGATTTGCCACTGTGCATATTTGAGAAGATCCGTTACGAGGCGAGCATCGTCTCCACAGACAACCTCCCATACAGTGTCATCATCAGCCGACTATTACTTGCTTAGAGAGTGCCACTCCAACCGGAGGAGCGGGTCACAGATCAAATGAGCCCCCTCGACATGAGCAAGCATTGACGTAGCATTGGACAAGTGAGGGGGCATTCTCGACGCCAGCCACCCCTATAACGGATCTAGTTCCTCTGACGCAGCCCGAGCTCAGTGTGGGGAGTAGTAGTCAGCAGCCGACGAGTACATCTACCGGAGATGCGCGGTCTACGTGGGAAGATGCGGTGATCTCACAGCTAACTGCATATATCAATCGACAGATCTTGGCTGTAGAGGAGTCTGTCGCTAAGATAACCCTTCGTGTAGATATCCTCAACGAGAAGGTTGATGCCTTGAGTGAGGAGATACGGAGTATAAATTTCCTGAACAACGCGTTCATCTGAGTGTTAGTTACAAAATTCTATCATATTTTGTATTTTGCTTTTAATATATGTAAGGAACAATATTATTTTATATATCTATTATTTTTTAATTTCAATTCTCAATCTCTTTCAATGTTAGATTTTTCAACTTTACTATTAAATCATTGCACTTCAAATATATATAAACATAAATACATATTTATATATGTATATATAAACATAAATACATATTTATATATGTATATATAAATATATATTTATGTTTATATATATAAATATATAATTATACTTTACAAATTGTGTACATATAAATATATATTACAATTTTTTAGATTTGTTCACAAATTATGCACTATTAAAACTACAAAATTTTTAAATTAGAGTGATATTTAATTTAAATTTACAATTAACATTTGAATGTTGGCGCCAAAATATTTCACGTTCGCACATAAATAGCCTCAATATTTGAACGTATATGTGACGTTCAAACGTAAATATTTCCTTCATTCAAACGTCAAAAAAATATCATCTGTTTTTAGTGACAGTTTTTAGAAACTGTCACAGAAAATACTTTTTAATGACGGTTTGGTGACTGTCACAATTTTCCAACCATCACTAAAAAGAAATTATGTTGTAGTGATCCTCTTCATGAGCTTTCCACCTGCAAGCTGAAAAGTCACATTCATTAGAGATGAACTTGTCATCAGAGAAAAATGCATCGAAGACTTGATCTCCACCCAACCATTACAAGCGATAGAAGAAAAGTGTGTTGCCATAATAGTTGATATGAAAATGCCACTCAATCTCCCCTTGAATAGGGATATGCCGGATGCCAAGATCGTCATCTTTGGACTTACAATGAGCTCCTAGGGTTTCGTTTAATTGGAACCCATTTATAATGTGAACGTGAATCTTGCTAAGAATTGCAGGGGTGACCAATGATTGACCCATGCAAAGAGTGATCAAGAACATAAACAATTTAAAACTGTGCAAAGGACTCATGATCATGTTTCCTATGCTTGATTTTATAATTGACTAAGGTCTCTATTGTATATCTAGAGATATACTGTTAGTAAATAAATGCTCCTAAGAAGGAATTGACTACCCCTAGTAAATGAGAAGGGAAAAATAAGTAAGAGACCCTAAGAAATTAAATTAACTATGTTGTAATATTGTCATGCTGTAGTTAAAGACTTGGAAAAGAAAACAGAACTAATATGGATTTTTCTTTATATATTTAAGGAAGTCTCTAATAATTATTTACTATGATACAAAGTAAATTAATTAGACAAATTTACAAAGAAAAAAAAAGTATTGATAATTTTTATTAGGCTGAAATTATATTTAATGGGCCATATTGGATAAGCCACGAGTGATAAATTATTGAGATTGATTAGGAGTTTTAATTAGGTTCAAGAAATAGGTTAAATCCCAACTCGAACTCAAACTTGTAAGCACCCTCTCCCAAATCTCTCTGTAAATATCTCTCTTCTATGTGTTATTTAAGAAAAAATAAACCATAAACATCTGTAAGTGTAGCGGTTGAACTCAAGATACTTAGTCTAGTACCGTGCGTGTCCCACCTTTACAACATCCCTTACATTTTCATTCACCTTCTAGCACCATCATCGATATTGTGTCCAAAGTTTTAGGAAACAACACTGTAAGGTACGTAACTTGATCATAAATAAGGATTAGCATACATTAGCTAGTTATATATATTATTATTAAATCCAGTTCTTTGAAAGCCATTGTTTATAGTTATGTATATATTTTGCATCTTACGTTGTATAAGACATTTAAACTTTTATAAGATCAAGTGTAAAATAAACTCTAAACAGTTAATTAGATGGTCATTCAGATGATGATACCATTACAATTTATGGGTGGATATGCAAGCCACAAAACTAAGCATTTTTATGATTTAACCTCCATTGGTGAGGATTTTTATGAGTATGGAGCTGCAGGATAGGACTTGGCCTAGAGAGGCGAGACAGAGGCCTAGATAGTTTATGTTATGCTAGCTTTATGATTTCTAGTTTAATAAGTTATTTTGATAAGCACATGAGACCTTATTGATTTTAAATAAGTGCTTCCGCAGACTTACTTTTGATTTTTAAGTATTTAATAAAAATTGACTTATTTATTTATAGAATCTTTCGTATCTGGTGCTTTGCTAAGAAGAAAGTTTTTAAATCAAAGTTTAGTAGCACCCAAGTTCTTGAAAATTCTAAAAATGACTTTATTGGAGAACAGGGATGTAACACCCCCTTCCCGTAGGCTAGGAGTGTCACGTGTTTTTCATAAAATAAACCCGGCAAGAGATCTTATATTTAAGAAAATAATTTAGGATTTATTTCATAAAAACTTTGTCTGATAAAAATGTCTTCAAAAAACTTAATTGAATAAACTAAATAAAAAGTCATGTCATAAAGCAATAAAATAAATTTCTTCTAAAAGGTCTGAAACTAAAAATATTTGCTCCTTCTAATCCTGGCCTGTCTGCTTGTAATCATTATCATCACCTGGGTGGTTTAAAAAAATGAAAACAAACTAAAATGAGTCGAATACTCAGTAAGAAATCCATCACATCATTAACATACTAAACATAAGGTTTTCATAAAAAATTTTCATGCTGAGAGCTTAAAATTCATGACTGTTCATACTGATGTTTATGCTATGCATGACTGATTTATCTGAATTAACTAACTGATCTGACTTAACTGACTATTCTGATTTAACTGACTATTCTGATTACTGACTGAACTGACTGGCCAACACACTTAACCCTGTGTGCGAGGTTGTGCACCGGGCCCACATCCCGCGGCCGCGAGGGGAACCGCTGATAGTATTCTAGCATACTATGGTGGACCACGACTAAGTTCGTGGCTTGCACACCACCCTGAACTGAACTGCATTGGTACCATGCATCTAAATGGCCATCTGATTAACTGATCTGATCTTATCTTGCACTTGGACTTAAGATAGCTTACGTGTCTTATGACCATGAGATGCATGACATAATACATATATAATTATAATTTCTGAAATTGAATATGATGCGGAATGACATGATCGTGTGCTATGCTGAATGACATGCTTGCATATGACATGAGTGGTACATAAATAAAGGCTATCAATAAACTGGCTTGAATGATACATATATATAAGTTGAACTGTGATGATCCTAATTTTGTGATCAAATAACTTACCTTACTGCGCTTCTTCTTGAATCTCAAGTTGTAACTCGTCACCGAGAAGAGTACGCGATAGGGGATTGGCTGGATGAGACGACGGTGGCTCTGGGTGGCTGGGGCAAGCCCCAAAAGCTTAAGAGAAGCCGAGATGAACGAGAGAGGTGGGTTCTCGGTCTGCTACGGCTTGCTTCGATGGTTGTGGTTTCTTATGTTTTCTTCTGGAGGTCTCGGCTAGGGGTGGGTTTTATAGGCAAGAAAAAGGGTATTGTGACCATAAGGAGATGGAATAGGATTTGGAGTTGAGAGTTTGGTTTCCTAATAGGATTTGGAGTTATTAATTAGAGGATAAGGATGAGGCTTATGGGTGGAGATAGGGAGAAATAATGTTTAAATTCAAATAAAACTCTAGGCTATTATAAAAAATCGGGTCATAATAAAATAATAAAAATAAAATGATAATAATCTTATTAAAAGAACAAATGTAAAATCTGATGATAATAATAATAATATTATTATTATTATTATTATTATAGTTATAAGAAAATACATAAAATGTATCTAAAGCCTAGTATTAGGGTCCGGTTGTTACAAGGGAGCTATAGTTAGTATTAGAGCCTAAGTCGAAAGATTCTGTAGACTTTTCAAAATGAAAGAGAAAGAAAATGTTTGGCAAAAAAAATATATATATATTTATGAGGAAAAAAGTAAGTTTGAAAATTGAAAGTGGAAAACAAATCTAGGCCAAGGTCTCCTCAAGGCATTTCCTTCTCTACAATAAGTATTTTTAACTTTTACTATTTATTTTGTTAATGAAAATTAAGAATTATAAATTTTATATACTTGCATGTCAAAATCCACCTACAACGTGAAGGGGTTTTAGTGCATAAGGTAAGGAAGTTTCTAAATATGAGGTTAGGAACCTTTGGTTTTAAGATTGATGATGCATATTGTTCATGAGGAAATAGTCTTATATTTTGTATAGTTTTATTTGAAGAAATTAGGAATGAATTTAGTGGGTTTTGAAGTTATGACATATATTTATGTATGGTGTATGGTATTTCACAATGATTGGTGGTACTCTTATGTTCAATAGGTAACACGATTCTATCTCCAAGTACAAGTTGTAAGATTTAGGGCTCAAACTTTGGAGAGTCTTAGGTTATGATTTATTGAGGTTATTTTAGGTGGAGAATTCTATTATTATTATTTCCTGTGGAGTGTATTATTTATGTGGAGATCGTTAGTTACTATTGTATGTGTAGTTAAGATAATTGTCAGGTGAATTTATCGATCTCATCGTTAAGGTTGATATTTCTTTAGGCTTGAATTGAATTTGGAGTGTATGATGGTTGACAAGTAGCGTGCTAATGTGTACACCTAAAAGTGTAATGCCCGTCATTGTGGTGGGACCTTTAGAAAATGATTTTAGAAAAGACGACGGGAATTACCATTCGTTTTAAAAAAATTTATTTACATACCCAGGGTGCAAGACTCTACATTATAAATAAAATGTAATTTGAGAATAAAAGAGGTTTATAGCGGAAAACATCAATCTTAAAATAAAAAGGCCTCTCATGCAGTTAAAACTCTCATGCCTAGACTTCCGTGCTTTTCCTCTTGGGTCATGTCTGTCCTAATGCGTTCTACGCATTCAGTTCCTGTGGGGGGAGGGGCACACATAAAAACTAAAATGAGTTGAATACCTAGTAAGCATTACTTCATACAGTTAAAATATAATAACATAGGTTTCAGTCACGCATTCAACATTCCATACATACTATACATTCCTTTGAAAACATCACTAGGCGGGGTTTTTCTTTAAAAATGATTTTCTTTTTGTAAAATGTTTCCCCCGTCAATGCCTTCATTTCTTAAAGAGTGCGATGCATTCATACATTCTTTCTTATCATTTTGCTTTGGCCGTTGCACACTGTTATGCCCCACATGATGGGGTTAGCAGTATTTTGGACCTGGATTCCACCCGTGGCCACAGGTTTGGAATCCCTTTCCGTCAGGGTACAACACTAGGTGCACTACCAGTACTACTTACCCGGCATTGCAATCTGCCTATTCCTTTGGTACCATTTTCATTCATATGGCCATTATGTATTTTCATACATTAAAACATTCAATCATTTCTTTCAGTTGAGTCCTTTCAATCCTTTCCTTTTTAGTCCTTCTCATTTATCAGTTCATTCATGGAAAATCGTCATTTAAAAGCTCCCAGGCATGAGTCTCAACATTTCTTTTTCGTAAAAAATACATACAATAGATACTGCGTATAGTCATCCATTCACATGCATACAATTAATAAGTTGGTTGCATAAAAAGGGGCTACCAAGAAGGGCCATACATACTTATATATATATATTTTAAAACGTTATACTTAGCATGCTTTCGTAAAACATCTTTTGTGTCATTTCGTAAAGTATCATAAAGGAAAAGCATTTCATTTCTTCATTTTCATATCGTTTAAAAAACTCTAGAAGAGTATGAACATAATACTTACTTAGACTCCATGTTACTTTCATATCATGCAGTCCATTCATATACGTGTCAGATGGCAACCTACATGCATACACATTACCTTAGTGTTATTCCTTATCTAGTGCATAAACAACTAAACTTAGAAATAGAACTACATTTTATTTTAAAAAATCTCATTCTATCCCATGCTCTTACGAGTCCCTTACTATGATAAAACCTTCGAAATCTACTTACGATCGCTACTTACTAAAATGAACCCATGATTCACCATAGGGTTAAGACACTAAGACCTTCACCTTACTCTTCTTATTAACCACATTTTGATGCATGACTCAGACCAACTAAGTCATGCATCCCGTCACTACCTTCATGTATCTTAGCTCACTCTAAATCTTTATGCCCATACATACCCGCCACACGGTTTTAAGCCAACTCTAAGGCTTAAGCACTATGTAACCATGCTTAGGACGGATTACCCATTATATATGGTGAATCTGTCCGTCACGTGTCTAACCAGATTACGCACATACCTTACCCCTTTATCACCTAAGACCAACATATAGTATGTTGATCACTTGCTTGTATGGACAAGCACCATACTCCGATACCAACATATGACTCTTTATGCTACTCGTCCCTCTTGACAGTTCATCCCAACACTTGACACTGACACTGCAGGACTCCATAGATAACTATACCTCATGTCATGTCATATAGCTGAAGACTACTCTCAAGCTACATCGTGACCTTGTCATGTCACCTAACATTCTGGTACATCATCCTTATTCTAATTCCTAACTCATCATGAGTACAGTCCCTCATGTACTCCTGTCACATCGTGGCATCTCATCACGTTCCCGCTACGTCTCTCTTGCACTAATTCCTCACCCATCACAAATACGACTTCTTGTTTAACGATGTCACTTCATGACATTCCTCCATCATGCTTGTGCTGCACTACTTTGATACTATCCTGCCACTTCACACATACTCCCAGCCATAAGTCAATTACACGGTGACACCTTTCACCTCAGACTACAGGCCACATCATAACCATTTCGAGACACTATTTCACAGTTCCCGACACTACCCATCATGCTCTACTCTCATCAACCACGCAACCATCCTTGTCTTTGTGACACGCCACACGGTGTATCATTTCAACCCATGGAGTACACTACACGTGTACTTCCTTCACACACGCTATGCTATATCACCACTAAGACATACACACCATATGGTGCATCACTCCACCACATAAGTACACTCCATGTGTACTCCCTTCACAACATTACGCCACATCACTACTACAACCCACACTTCACAGCACATTACACAGGTATGCCCAACACTTCACTACGCAGTGAACTCCTAACAGCACAGTCCACAACCTAACCAATCAACTAACATCTAACATAAATAACGAGGGATAAAAAGTTATACCATCGTCGGGGCTCACTCGTGTGTTGTTCGCTGACCATTACAGTCGATGACGTAGGACGGGTCTTACGCGGTGGCTAATTCACATACAATGGTTGTTTGGGTGTTTGGATAGCTATGTGTGGTCTTGGAAGGGCTATGGTGGCCTCGTGGTGGTGTCAAGAGGTGTAAAACGGCGTATCTAGCTGTGTACAGTGGCGGTTAGCCATGTATAGTGGCTGTTTTGGCCACTGGAGTTGGCTAGAGGTGTGAGTCTAAGCATAGGAGGGTTGGGTCGTGGTCCTAGGGTGGTGGTGCCAAGGTGGCACACGTCGGAGACACGGCGGCTGATGGGGCAGTTTGTGCCATGGGTTTCTACTTGGGAAATCAAAGGGAGAGCTTGGCCTGTCGTGGTTAGCCATGGAGGGGCTTAGAGGGTTACTGGTGGAGCTATGGTGGTGAGGTGGAGGCGGCATGGTGGCCTACGGTGTTGGATCTAGGTAGTGCGTGAGGGAGAGAGAGTGAGAGAGAGTGAGGGAGCTAGGTGGGTTGGCTGGACATGGGGGTGGCTAGGGGAGGTCGCCAGTGGGAGGAGGAACCTCTAGTGGTGGTACGGTGGCCGTGGGAGGAGGGCTCGACTGTGGGTATGGAGAACCCGTGTGTGGTGGAGCTTTGTGCATTCGGTCTAGGGAGAGGCTACCGGCTTCGGGTCAAAGGGAGGAGGAAGGGGGAGGTCAGGGGTGCTCGTGGTGGTGCTCAGGGGTGGCCCTGGCTAACGGCGGTGGCGCTAAGAGGAAATAAATGGGTGAAATCCATTTTGGTTGGTTACCGCAAGACGAGAGAGAGAGCTGTGCGTGGGGGAGATCACTGATGGCTAGCTTGTTCGTAGATGGTGGCGATAAGGCTAGGCGGTGCACGGCAGCGCCAGCTGGGCCGAAGGAACGGATTGGGTGAGAGGGAGGAGGAAACCGCGTGGGAGAGGGTGGAGAGAGAAGGGAAAGGGAAAAGTGAGGGAGAAAGAGAGGGAGCTAGGGTTTTAATCCAAATCTTTATCTTGGGGTCTTTAAGATGATCTAACGGTGGGCTTTAAATATTGATTTGAAAATGCATGAATATTAACTTAATTAAAAGCACTGAGAGGAATTAAGATAGAATATTATTTAAACTAAACTTTAGTTTATAAAATAATATTAATTCATCATTAATAAAATGATGAAGTCTTATTTAATATATTTAAGAGAATAAAACCATCTAATTAATTAGAGTTTTCAACATTACGAATAATGCCATACATTTTATGTATGCTCAATGAATATCAAATCATTTCATTGTACATAGATTATTCATACTTGCTTGCAACTTAAGTATTTAAGAAAAAATTACTTAATTATTTTAATTAAATGTAAAAAGTAAAGTACAATATATGAATGTATGATGTATTAACTACTTACATATAATGACATAAATTATTACATGATTTATTATTTATTATTAATTGATAGAATATTTTATTTAATATTTTATTTGGTCAATGACAATAAATTAGATGAAAATTACATCATTAACTTATATAATTATTATATAAAAATAATATATTAAATTATTAAAAATATGTATAAAAATATATATAGGGGTTCGGTCCTTTACGACCCAATACTGTCTAAAATTTATAGATCACAGGACTAGGCCAAACATCTTCGGTCTACAATTTTTGGGACCGAGACCGGCCCTTCCAATATTTTGACAGATCAGGTCTAGACTGAAATATTTGGTCAAGTCCATTTTTTTGGACCAGATCTAATTTTGTTTATGCCTAACTCCTTTCATAAAATCATGAATTTTTATAAATATTTTAATGCATAAATCATCACATAAATCATAGATTTTCATAAAATATTTTATGTATGTTTTGTAACTAACATGAAACTTATGCATAAAATCATGATATTTAAAAATTAATCATGTCTTGACGCATTGAAATAAATTTCTAATGGCCGATCTTTAAATTTTAAAATGAATCTAACTCGTTCAATAAATAATAAATGAGATTTACCCTAATTATTAAATCTAATTAAAACACCTAATCAATCTCAACAATTTACTGCTCGTAAGTTTTTCCAATATGACCCATTAAATATAATTTAGGCCCAATAAAAAATATAAATATGCAGACTTTAGAATTATTGGACCGGATCATTAAAACTCTCATCCTTGTAAAATTTTGTCCTCAAAATTTGCTAGACCTCAAATAACTTACATGCTTATCCACCATATGTTTTCTATGTCTCTTTACTCCTTAATCATTTAGTCAAATCTAATATTCAAAAATTTCAATCGTCTCATATTTTGGTCCAATGCCTCACTAATCTTTTTGTAACACCATGCTCCTTTTTCTTGACGTAAGTAAATTTCAAGGATGGAATTTATTACAATGAGGAGTGGATGTAACAGTCCTTTCTAGTGACAACGAGCCTTGTTATGCGTGTCAAATCTCGATGGCGTGTTTTTAAAGATATTATATGATGTCTAAGTTAGTAAGTAGTAATTATCAACGTCATAAATATAATTATAGTAAAATACTTTTTTTAATAAGTTAATTACATAATCCACATTAATAATTCACTTAATTTTAATTCAATAATTTAAATATTTTTTTATTAATTTATTTGGAAAAAAAATAGATGAAACACAAAACATAAAATAATTGGGCCAGACCAAACCGATAGCTACCGGTTTGGTTTGGTCCTTATGGATGTTTGGTCTAGTCCGGTGAGGAGAAAATGATGGACCGAAAATTTCGATCCATCACCCCCCCCCAGACCAGACCAAACCGATTTATACCCCTAAAAGGAGTTATGCAACGAAAGATTTTTGAAAAATCATGATTTTATGTGATAAAACATGTATCACAACATTTCATGAAAGAATGCGATTTCATTTAAAATCTATGATATGACAGGTATGCAAGTATGATTATGATGAAGTACGAATAATAAGATACGTAATGGCCTATGTTATGATATAAAGATGGTACCATATGTAATGGGCATATTGCATTGTCAGGGGGTACATGCTGGTAGTGCACCCAATGCATCTTCCTTATATATGGATTCCACAACCCACAACCACGAACAAAATTGAAATCTACTTAGATTCGCTAACCTAAACTCACAGGAGTCAACAGTGTGTACCGACCTATGACAAGTGAAAGAAAAGTTTATGTTCATGATATTTACGTAGTTTTTATGAGTATGCATATTTTTCAAGAAACCTTATTTTTATTATCTTTACTGTATGATGTGTTGCTTATTAGGTATTCGACACCTTTTTGTATGCTTTTATGATTTAACCTCCTCAGATGAGGATTTTTATAGGGATGGAGCTGCAGGACAAGACTTGGCCCAGAGAGGTGAGACAGAGGCCTAGATAGTTTATGTTATGTTAGCTATATGATTTCTAGTTTAATAAGTTATTTTAATAAGCACATGAGACCTTATCGATTTTAAATAACTCCTTCCGCGAACTATCTTTTGGACTAGAAGTATTTAATAAAAATTGACTTATTGATTTATGGAATCTTTTGTATCTTATGCTTCGTTATGAAGAAAAGTTTTTAAATAAAATTTTAGTAGCACACCGGTTCCCCGAAAATTCTAAAAATGACTTTATTGTGGAACAGAGTGTTACAAATGTACCCCATATTTTATTAATAACACTCACAATGGAGAAATGACATGATTACAAGTGACTATCACTTGATACCCATTCACTCCAAGTAGTTTAGGTCATTCCTCTACTGATGTTTCAGCCCATCAAACTTGCTTACTCTCAACTGCTGCATCGTAGTGAGAATCTCCTCCAATGGCAAATCTTTGAACAATAGGTGTCTCATTCCTTCTAGAAGTGATTCCATCATTATGGAATCTTCCACGCCTTTTGAACTTGACTTGCTACTTAGTGCATTATCGACTAAGTTCGCCTTTCTATAGTGATACTTGATTTCACACCGATAGTCACTGATGGTTTCCAACTATCTTTGTTGCCTCATATTGAGATTCTTTTAGGTGAAGAGGTGTCTCAAAATCCTATGGTCTATGTACACCTCGCACTCTTTATCGTATAGGTAGTGTCACCAAATCTTCAGAGCAAAAACTCCTGCTGCCAGTTCCATGTCATGAAAAGGGTAGTTCTTCTCATGGTCCTTCAATTGCTTAGATGCGTAAGCCATTAACGTTCCTTCTTCCATTAGGAGCAACCTAATTTGTACTTTGACGTATTGCTAAACACTACAAATGGTTTTTAAGGGTTGGGTAAGGCTAAGACAAGGGTCGTAGTTAACCTCCTTTTCAATTCCTCAAAATTCTCTCACACTTATCAATCCAAACGAATTTAACGTCCTTCTTGATTAATGTTGTGAGAGGATTGGGTAACCTAGAAAACCCTATCACAAACCTCTAACAATAACCAGCCAAACACAAGAAACTTCTAACCCCATGCACCAAGGTTGGACGTTGCCATTCTAATACTGTCTTGATCTTACTCAAGTCGACTGTGAGTCGTTCCTTGGATATCACATGACCAAATAACCTCACTTCCTTTAGCTAAAACTCAAACTTGATACACATGAATAGTTGATGGTGTTTTGTAGTGTATTCTATGTGTATTTCTTGAAAAAGAAGGTATCACACAATAGATCGATAGTGTTATAAAAAAACTCAAAATAAAGGTGTCCTAGTCGAAGGAAGTCATAAGGGAGAGAACATTGATTTTTATACAGTTATTGTTGATATAATTGGCTTGAAATATTTGGGAGAGTTTGTGGTACATCTGTTGAAGTGTGATTGGTGGGATTTAAGCAATCCATGAAGGAGAGTGCATGATGATGAATATTTCTTGAGTATTGATACATAAAAAAAGTGGTATAAAGGTGATCCTTTTATTTTGGCTTATCAAGTATCTTAAGTATTCTACTTAGATGATCTTGAGTTAGGAAATAAATGGCAAGTTGTACAAAGATTTTCTCTAAGAAATATATATGATGTTATCCAAGAGGCGAAGGGACAAAATGAAGAGGAAGATGGTCATTCTACTCAAAAAGTATACCAAGAGAGTCAGCCTATCTCCAACTTGTTTGTGGATTTGAGACAGTATGAGATGATTCCTTTCGATGAAATTGTTGATGCGACAGTTGAGGAAAATGTGGACTCTTTTGAAGTATCTACAGAGGAGCGGGGTGACTGGTCCACTGAAATTGATACGAATGATTGATATGTTTTGTGTTCACATGACACTTTTATGACAAGTTTTTTATGTGATGCATGTATTAAAGGCTTTTTTGGGGCCTCAAATGAGACACAAAATTCTCATCATCTCATTTCATCTCATCCCATCTTATTCCTAAACATAATTCAAAAGCAAAATTTTTAAACAAATCATTACAACTTTTTCAAACTAATCATTATAGTCTTTTCAAATTTTCGAATACAAAATAAAAAATAATTCCAACTTTTTCAAATCCTCAAAAAAAAATATATTATAAAACTATATTCTTACAATATTTTAACTTTATAATATTTTAGGTTAGTTACACTTTGTCTTCTCGAACTTTCACTCAATTCATAATGTGCCTCCAAGACTACTGATTGCATCAAAGTGGACTTTAGAACTTTCAAAACTTCTCATCCCCCCTTTCGTCTATCTCATCGTTAAATCTAAAGGAAATTCACTACAACGATGTAATTTTCATATGATTTATTATCATTGATCATATAAAATATAAAATAATATATTCTATCAATTAATAATAAATCATTAATCATTAACCATATATAAAGTTATTTTATACCTAAGCTGCAAACAAGTATGAATAATCTATGTACACAATGAAATTATTTGATATTCATTAACCATATATATTAATTAAAAAAATTATTTAATGATTATGATTTATTATTAATTGATAGCATATATTATTTTATATTTTATATGATCAATGATAATAAATTAGATGAAAATTACATCTTTACTGTGAATGTTATGCATATGAGCAACACGTGCAGTGAATTTTCAATAGATTTAACGTTGATGGTAGACAGAAGGGGGATTGGGAAGTTTTGAAAGTTTGAGGGTCCATTTGATGCAATTAATAGTTTCAGAGGCACATTATGAATTAAGTGAAAGTTCAAGGGGGCAAAGTGTAATTAACCCTAATATTTTATATTCAACTTTTTCTATCTCCTTTCCCAAAACCTAAAAAATACACAACTCAAACTATCTCACTACTATTCACAAACTATCTTACTACTATTTACAAAATTATCATATCATCTCATTCTCCAAACCAGCCTTTAGTGTTTTAAAATCATGGCACCCAAGAGGAAAGAGATTCACATCCCATCTCCACCCATGCCTAACTCTCTAACTGACACACCACTAGAGATTAACTCTCCAAACCAAGCTAAAAATTTGATATAATATTGCTTCAATTAAGATAAATCACACGTAAGCAGACTAAATTCGAACTATCATTTCTTTTAGTGTACTATAAATATGGTTTTTTAGAGCTAAACATACAATCTCGTCAAAATCGAGACACTATTAGAGGTGTGACATTGGAGAAATATCGTAAAATTAATATGATTAACGTTAACATTCCTAACGATTATATGAAAGGTGAAGGAGAACCAGTGGCTTGGGTTATTTATCATGTGGGTATTCTTATACGAACCTATGTACCTTTGACTACGAATTCATGGCATAAAGTTTCCCAATATGTCAAAGAGTTTATTAAGAAGTACTATTTCATAATTGTTTAATTCATTTATCAAATTATTTAATGTCTATGCAAAATATAGAATACGCAATTAAATTGTTTGTGAGTCTTATTTTTTCAATGATGACTTCAAACTAAATTTTGGTTAGGGGGAGGAGCGCAAGACGTTTGATGAGCTTAATTATGTGTAATGCATTTTGGAAATATAAGGTTAGATGTCATGAGCATTACACTAAGTTTGAGAATAAGGATGACGCACACCAACATCCTTTTCAGGATGTCCGACCTTCAAATTGGGAGAAACTTTGTGATATGTTTTAGAATTCTACATTTAAGGTAAATAAATAAATTTTTTTACATGTCATGATTTATAATTTCTCTTGTAAATATTTATAACTTCTATGCAGGAGCAAAATTCTATAAACAAATCAAATAGATCGAACTTGAAGATTCATCACCATGCAGGCTCAAGATATTTCCATTGCCTCTCTAAGAAGTTGGTAAGTCTATTTTTTTTTCTCAATTTTATTGTTTGTTGTATTCTAATGATTTTATATCTATAAAATATTTATCATGTAGCAAGATTCATATAACAATTATGATCTAACAAAACTATATGTTGCATCACAAACTGATCGTAATGAAGAGTGGACACATATTGATGCCTGTGAAAATTATGTAATTATTATTATCTATTTTAATTAAACATATTTATATATTTGTGGTAATATTAATTATTTCTCTTGTGTGTAGAAAAAATGGTTGCCCTAAGTGCTGAATCTTCAACTGATCAAAATTCCACAACAAGTGATGTGGAAATCTTTACGAAGGTTCTGGGTACATGTTCAGGCTACTTGAGGGGTTTGGGTCGTTGCATCAAGCCTTCTAGCTTGTCCTCATCATCAAGTAATGTCTCTAACACTTCTAGAGTATTAGAGGAAGCGAGGTTAGAGATCGAGGAATTGATGACAAAACAGCATGAGTTTGAGACTCATGTGGCCCAACGAGTTGACTTGGAGATGCGAATGAAATAACAAGAAAAACAACAAGTAGAGTTCATGAGAGAAACACAACTCGAAATGCAGATTCTTATGCAACAATTCAGGCCTCCAAGTAACTAATTTAATTTATAGATCAGGTTTTCAATTGTCTTTTGTATTATGAAAACCACTGTTTTATTTATTTGGTCTGCATTTATGAGACTACTTTTATATTTTTTGATCATGTACTAATGTATTTTAAGATGTTATTTATGTGTATTTTATTTTCCATTAATGGGTTGAAAAAAATATTATACTTGTTAACATCATGTTTCGCACACATGTGGAACAAGGTCTGACAACACAGGTCTTTGATAATGGGCCTGAAAAAGATAGACAAGAATGTGACTTTAAGAGGGTGGCCTAGAGGCCTAATAAACTCCAATGCCAAAGTCAGTAAATATTATAGGAAGTTTGTAAATAAATAAAGGAGTCTAGGGATCATAGAGCCTTTTTGGTACCTGGAGCTGGCTATTTATACCATGGTCTGGGGGGGTTCAAACGTCAACCCTGCCTATATAAGGACTCTCTTTTATGTTGAGGTGCCCATTATACTAACTTTTTCATTCCTCCTTCATTCCGTGACTCTTGCTGCTTGAGTTTACAGTCCCTAAGTCTTTCTTTGCTTTTCTCCCGAGGCCCCTTTGCATTTCCTTCCATCCTTCATGGCTCCGAAGAAATCTTCACGTTCTGCTAAATGAGCAAGGTGCTCAGGCGCAGTTCAGGCCTACTAGCCATGGCGGCTCCATCCTAGATGACTTCGTAGGGTATTCATGGCAATCCATGGTGACCTCAGTCGAACTAAAGGAGTTGAGGATGACTTACAGGATCCCCTCGAAGGTGGAGCTCGTGGTGCCTTCCCCAATCGATGAAGCGGTGGATTCTAAGGGCTACTACAACAAGGTGGCATTGTATCCTACCATGTTCTCTTGCGGCATTAGGTTGCTCTTTTGCCAACCAGTGTGATAAGTGCTGGGCTTGATTGAGTTGGCACCTAATCAACTTCCTCCTCTTGCATGAAGGATTTTAGTCTCAGGCTACATCATCTGGCGCCGCGCTTTGGAAGAGGATGGATCAGACTTCCCTGATCTTATAGCTTGCAACAACATTGTGTGGAAGGGCCGACACATATATAGTTTCCTGCCAATTCAAAAACTGGCCCGGGTGGAGGTGCAGTATACAGTCATGAAGGGATATACCTGCATATTCTTCTTCCTGTCGGGTGATGGACTGGAATTCCCAACCGGGTAGACAATTAAATGCATGTTTTATGTACGTGCAAACTAGGGCACTGTAGACAGCGAGCCTGGGTGAAGGCACATCCGGGCGAGGTTTCTTTGAAGGTTTTGTTGATGGAGGACAGCCTTTGCCAGTACCTGGTTCCTCTTGCCAATCTATGCTCTAATACGGGTGTTCTAATCAACCCGGTTGCCCCACTTGGTCACTGCAGTTCTCCTAGTCCGCCGATTGAGCGAAGGGGAAGAACCCCAGAGGATCTCACCTACCTCTGTCAACTCTGATAATGTTTCCATCCCTCCTGGGGGGATCGTCTGTCCTAGTGCTTCTATCTCGATGGCCCCGAGAGTGCTTGAAAAAGTGGTGCCGATAGTGAGCCCTCCTCATGTCACATTGCCAATCCGAAGAGTCACGATTGATGTTACCCCTCTGACCGAAGCCAACCTCCTGAGAAGTGTCGAGATGGTGGGGACTAACGTTCTGGCGGGGGAGGTTAAAACACCTAGCGTGCTCGACAAAGGGGATAGTGAGGAAGCCATTGAAGAGTTCCCCGTGAATCTTCGGATGAAAGTTGTGCTCGATTATGCGAACTGGCTCCTTGCAGGGGTAACACTTCACTTGCAAATTTCTCAGACTATTCTTTTGTTCCTTTCTTTTGGTTTTGACTTGGCTTTTCTGTGATAAGGATTGGAGTGTCTTGCAGCCTTCATGGTGGACAACCAAGCAAAATTGAGCAATGAGAATCGGGACCTTCTTTCACCTGCCTAGGTGGCCTTGGACTACGCAACCTTGGAGTGGAAGCAGAAAGAGGTGGCTGAGGAAGCCTTCGCCGACTTGATAAAATTCAAGGGGGAGGTCAGCGAGCTTTGCATTGAGACCTCACTTGCTTGTGAGTCGAGGAACACGTTACAGCAATCCCTTGACAAGTGCCAATTGGAGCTTGAGCGACTTCAGACAAATATCCAAAAGCTGCATCGGTAGCAGGACACAGATGGTCAGTCCATTAAATGGCTCGAGACTCAAGTTCAAAAATTCAATGAGTCATTGACGATGAAGAGGAAAGGTAGAAAAGGAAAGACTCGGAGGTTGGTTCTTAAAGGCCACGAAGTTACTCTCTGAGGCTTGCAGGAGGAGCTATCTTATGTCCGTGGTGTCCACGATGATGAATGGGAATTTGGCTATATAGAAGGCGTAGACTGATGAAGACTTACATTCTTCAAAACCCCCAGTCTGACCTCAGGCTTATGAGCTTGGGGGATTTTCCCTCGCATGAAGAGTCCTTACGGTGACACGACATTCTTGGGAAGAGTCTGATCCCGATTGGCCTTGGTGATGGCCTTGCGGGGAATGAACCCCCCCGTTGAGGGTGGATTTTTTGAGTCTATCTCCTTGCCAATCCTCTACTGTCGAGGTCCCGAACCCCTTGTTCTCGTTCTTGCTCTTTTGCTTATTGTACCTCACTCGGTCTCGCCCTTTTGCTTATGGGACTCAACTTCGAAGCCATTCTCCATAGCTAGCGAGTGATCTCGTGAGTTTCCTAGACGATGCAATCACCGTACAACTCAATTAGTTACCTCATTACATCCCTGTCGATGTTTCGTGGTAACCTTAGGCGTTATTGACACGTCATAGTGTTGGAGACCTCTACTTGCTGCTCGCGCGGAAGTATAATTTGATTGAGCTTGGTTGTAGTGGTGAATGGCCTTCGTCCAGTAAGCAGCTCTCAATGTAGAAATCAACTCCAAGATGTTCTGATTCTTGGTGGTATCTTCGTCATTGTTGGAGATTTTTAGCTTATCCTGTTTTTGGTCGGTCCGAGATCAGAGCGGTCTTCTAGTCCTTTTAGATTATCCCTACTGTTTTTCGGTCTAGGTCTACGGTCAAGGCACTAAAACTTGTTTTTTTTAAGATATAGGGTCTTAAGTTGTGACTTGTTCCTTGTAGCTATACGGCTTTATGATGCAACTCTTTCCTTGTAGTCCTGCGGTTTTATGAAGTAACTCGTTCCTTGTAGTCCTGCGGCTTTATGATGCAACTCATTCCTTGTAGTCCTTTGGCTTTATGATATAACTTGTTCCTTATAGTCCTACGGCTTTATAATGTAAATTCTTCCCTGTAGCTCTCAGTGATTACTAAAATTATCTTTTGTCGATTATACCCGGCTATGTGTTTCCTGCATTCTCTCCACTGTATTTCATTTCTTCTTGCTTTTTATTTTCCCTTTTTGTTTTCAAGGGCCAGCCTGGGTCGAGCTCGGTCGTGAGGGTTCGCCACATGATGTTTCTTGCAATCCACCTCGCCATGGCCCAATCAACAGTTGACAACCTTACTTGTTGGTGGACTTCTAGTTTGCGTTCTTTTTGTTGGCCTTCTTTGTGTGTTTGTCTTTCCAAGGTACAGGCCCTTTCCGTATTTTCCTTGTCATACCTTTTTCCTTCGTGTAACCGTGGGGAGCCAAGGTGGCCTTATGCCCACTTCTTGTTATAGGAATTAGTGTTGCAAACATGGGCTCTCCGGCCTATGCTGGATGATACTTGCTAATGATGCCTATCACGTGCTACTGTCATTTGTGATGGTGATGTCCCCGTCTATGGTTCCATTATTCAGGCAATCCGTGGACTTTGCCCACACTCCGTTGGGGAGACATCGGAATGCCTCACGCCAAACTGCCTCTTTCACTCTCAGGGAGGTAATTTGGGTAGCGACATAGCTGTTACTGAACCCATTCTCGCCTATTGGCACTTTTGAGGAAGGTAAGCCATTGTCTTCAGGTGGTCGAGGACCCACCCACTCTCCTCCATGAAAGGGACAAGGCAACGTTTTTGACCTACCTTTTCCTTTTTATCTCGCAGGGAGGTAATCGTTGATAAAGTTCCCATTAGGCGGAGTTGATTTTGCTAACAAGGTGTGTCAATTTTTAAAGAAGGGAGTTCGCTTGGCACGTTATGTCATGCCCCTGAAATTAGCCATTGAAAAACAAAAAACTTCTTTTATTAGGGCTCGTAGCGAGTGTATGTTGGCATATAAAGTTATGACAATAAATTGGCTTAGCAATAAAATTTCCGTAGGTGCTCAGCATTCCACAGGTGCGGTAGCTCGTTTCCTTGGGAGTCTCTGAGGTGATAGGAGCCCGGACGATTTGTGGCAATGACCACAAAAGGGCCCTCCCACCAGAGGCCTAGCTTTCCCTCGTCCCGTATTGTAGTTCCCTTTTCTTTGAGAACTAGATCTTCGACTTTGAGTTTCCTCGACTACACACACTTGTTCAAACACCTCTCGGCCTTTCTTTTGTTGGTCGCGATCCTTATCTCAGCTTCTAGTCGGACCTCTTCTAACAAGTCTAGCTGTTCTTCTAATTATTTATCATTCGATTCTTGCTGGAAATACTGAACTTTGTACGTGGGGATTCCGATCTCTACTGGCAGCATTGCCTTGTAATCGTAAGTGAGGGTGAAGGGAGTTTCCCCAGTCGACATTTCACCATGACCTGGTATGCCCACAGCAAGGTGGGGAGCTCCTCTGCCCACGCTCCATTTTTGTCGTCGAGTCACTTTTTGAGCATTCCCATCAGCGTCTTGTTGGTTGCCTCGACTTGTCTATTTGATTGAGGATGTCCCGAGGATGAGTATCGAAACTCGACACCCAATTCTTGGCACCAATTTTGGTAATGGTCGGAATCAAACAGCCTTCTGTTATTCGAGATGATGGTGTGCGGGATGCTAAACCTACAAACCACTGATCTCCACAGGAACCACGTGATACTGCTCGTAGTGATAGTCCACAGCTATTGCCATGAACTTGATTCCTCCTTTGCCTGGGGGAAGTGGTGCAACCAAATCGATTCCACACTAGGCAAACGGCCAAGGCGATGTGATTGACATCAACTTCTCAAGTGGGCTATGGGGAATTCTGGCATACTCCTGGTACTTTTGACATTTTTGCACATAATCCTTGCCATCTCGTAGGGCTTGAGGCCAGTAGTAACCCATTCTTATCACCTTTTCAACTAGCACTTGTCCTCTTGAATGATTCTCACAAATTCCCTAGTGTATTTCTGCTAACACGTACCGCGCTTCTTCTAGAGAGATGCACCCTAAAAGAGGCACTGAGTGATCCTACCGATATTGGACTCCCTTGATCATTGTGCAGTGTGCCACTCTATTTATGATCTTCCTCGCCTCCTATCGGTCTTTAGGTACCTCGTCTTTTTCCAGGTACCTGATTATGTTCCCTGCCCAATTTAGGGCTCTGGGCAGTATTTCCATTACTTCGATTCAGACAGCAGGTACTTCCACTATTCTAGTCACCGTATTTTCTAACAAGGGGGAGTCCTCCTGTCCTAACACGATGTGCGCCAACTTGTCCACTTTCAAATTTTTTATCCTTGTCACTTGCTGAATCTAAAAGTATTTGAAGTGAGGGTGCTCAGCCATTACCAATGCCTAATATCTCTTCAACTTCTTGCTCTTCACAAAAAATTCCCCTCACACTTGATTCACCACCACTTGAGAATCGACCTATACTTCGATTTCGGTGGCTCCTAGAGCTTTGGCCACCTGTAATCCTAAAAGCAGGGCTTCCTACTCTGCTTTGTTATTTACTGTTTTGAATGCCAACTTAATGGCGTAATTGTGCTCCTCTCCTTCGAATGCCACGATATGCACTCTCACTCCTCCTCTAGCCCAACAAGATGAGCCATTAACGAAAACATGCCAGGGCTTTACAAGATGTGCATCATTGTTCTCTGCCTAGAAATCGATGAATTCTTTAACAAAATTGATTAATACATGCCCCTTTATGGTGTTCCGTGGTGTGTAATCAATATCGAACTCACCCAGCTCCACTGTCCAATTCATAAATTAGTCTGAGGAGTCCATTCCTTGCAATATTTTCTTTAGAGGAGTCTCTGTGAGGAATCGTACTGGGTGAGTTTGAAAGTATGGGCACAACTTTCGCTTAGTTACCACTAATGAAAAAGTTAATTGCTTTATGCGGGGGTATTAGGCCTCGGCTCCCCGATATGCCTGGCTGGTGTAGTAAACTAGCTTTTGGATCCCCTGCTCCTCACGTACCAATGCTGAAGAAGCCACCTAGAGGGAGACAGCCAAGTACAAGGTCAACGTTTCTCTATATTGAGGTTGGCTAAGGAGTAGCAGGCTCATGAGGTATTTCTTAAGGGCTTCAAACTCCTGGTCACACTCGTCGTCCCTTATCTTCGCTTTCTGCAAGACTTTGAAGAAAGGTAGGCATTTGTTGGTTGAAGGTGGCTACTTGCCCAGCTAACCTTTGTACTTCATTTATACTTCGTGGTGGGGCCATGCTGAGAATGGCCTCCGCCTTCAAGGGATTGGCCTCAATACCCCGCTCAGACACCATGAACCCTAAGAACTTCCCCGATCTAACACCAAAAGTGCAATTTGTCGGATTCAACTTTATTTGGTACTGTTATAGTATTGCAAAGGCCTCCCTTAAGTCGTCCAAGTGTTGATCTAAGGTTCTACTTTTAAAAAACAGGTCGTCCACATAGACCTCCATATTCATTCATATCTTGTTTTTGAACATACAGGTGACCAGCCGCTGGTAGGTGGCCCCTGCATTCTTAAGAACAAAGGGTATCACCGTATAGCAGCACAAACCTCAGTCTATGATGAATGAAGTTTTCTCTTTGTCTTCAAGGTTCATACGAGTCTGGTCATACCCAGAGTAAGCATTCATGAAGCTGAGCATGCGATGACCCGTCGTTGAGTCAACAATGAGGTCGATGCGAGGAAAAGGGAAGCTGTCCTTTGAGCAAGCTCTCCTTTGTTGAGGTCATTGAAGTCAAGGCAGATTCTCCATTTACTGCTCGGCTTCTTCACCAGCACTACATTAGACAACCATTCTGGGTAGTGAGCTTCTCGAATGAACCTTACACCCAACAATCAGTCCATCTCCTCAGTTATGGAGGTATTGTTCTCTGCACTGATGCTTCAGCTCTTCTGTAGCACTTATTTGGCCTTCAAGTCCACACTCAAGCTTGTTGCATGATTTCAGGTGCTATCCCAAGCATATCCCCATGGCTCCATGCGAATACATCCAGATGCTGAGCGCAAAGTTGCTGCATGGAGTCTCGAGCTTCAGAAGTCATTTCATTGCTAATTGTCATTGTAGCTTCTGGTCAATCCTAGTGAAGAGTAACAAGCTCCAGTGGTCCGATTGGATGCATTGCTTATGACCTCCGAGCGATTTGGATTTGGTGGCAGAGCATCGGTATCCTCCATTGCATGCATCACTCTATCCGCGTATGTATGGCTTTTGTCCACTGCGACCTTCCTACTCCCTCGTACTATGTTCTCTACCTGGCCTATTTCCAGGCCTCCAGTAGCTTGGCAAGTCTCTGAGTTGCCTAGAACGGGCTATCTCGGGCACACAAAAGACACACAAGATCTATTACAATCCCACAGACGTTGTCATTGTTAACGTCGTGTTTTGTACACCTTTAGTCCAGCCTCTAACAACTCAAGTCTTCAATAATGGCCCTGCAAAAGGTAGAGAGGAATGCGACCGGTCTATACAATGGCACCATTGTTAACTTCCGATACTAAAATTAGTAAATATTCTTGGAAGTTTGTAAATAAGTAAATAATTCAAGGGATCAAAGAGCTTTTTTGGTACCTAAATCTGGCTATTTATACTGTGGTCTGGAGGGGTGCAAATAGTCTTTTCCTCCACAAAGTCTGAGCCTTTTTTTCTGTGTCTACTGTCAAGCCTTCTTTAATGAGGCGTAGCTCTACGTCGACTACATAAATGTAGTGTGTAACTTAGCAGTAGTACCATTAATGCAGTGTGGTGATCTAACCTCACTTCTGGTCTATACGAGTCGTAGATGATCTAATGTCGATGGATCGAGGGCCCTCCACGTTTCCTGTTGTGCTCTGTACAGGTCCCTAGGTTCTTAAGCGGCCGTAGAATGTCAGGCTAATCTATCTTGTCAACTATTTGACACTCCCTCCTAGTTGATGTTTTATCCCTACACGGATATGGGAGCCCTTAGGCCAGGTTCTGGGCTGAAGCCCTATGGGCCTTAAGCAGTGGGAAAAATCCCCTTACAATACTATTCCAGTGCAAAAAATCGTTCAAACAGTTAATAAGCACCTATCATTCAAACCTAATGCGTAAACAGAGTTCGAACAACCATCAGGCAAATGAAACATTACATAGCCCTTCAAATAATACACTAAACATTTGAACAAATTTGAATAGTAGAATGTTTGAACATCAAAATGGAAGCTTGAACTATCAAACATACGCTCGAATGTGAATGTCTTTAGTTCGGACATTCAACTATATACATTCAAACGCTATATAAAGTTTGAACATAAATGACCATGACGTTCCAACAAACACTTGTTCGAACCGAATTTATTCACTCGAACAAAGAATCCAATCCATTCGATCATTTTTAGATGTTTGAACGGGTAAATTTTACCGTTCAATTGGATTTTTGGAAGGAAATAAAATCGTCCAAAAAAGATTTTCGTTCGAACACTATCAAGCGGTTTTCTCTAATTTCATCCCAAAAGAAATTTTTAAGATGAAAATTAAATCTTCGCCCCAAAAAAGCTTCCAAGACAGTGATATTGGGACGAATTTGCGACTATTTTTTTCATCCCAAAAACTATTTTGGAATGAAAGAGTAGTTTTTTGAGATGAACATTTTCGTCCCAAAATTGTGGTTTTGTTGTAGTGTAATGATGGTTTACTCATGGAATTTAACCAATCCTTGTAAATTGTAGACTTTTATCAACACTAATTGGAGTTGTTGGTTTATTAGTTGTGGCAAAATGCATACTCGATCTCTTGCGGTCGTGGCAAAAATCATTTTAATTTTTTTTTCCTGTTTATTGGCCGACGTAGCATTTGTTTTTGAATGTTGAAAGTATTGATATAAATAAATGTATTTGAATTTTATTGCCCAGTCTGGATAAGCTAAGTTTTCCACATAATGAGCTATGAAGATTATGGTCACTTAAATTGTAGTACATATCTACCTTTAATTTTTCCTTGATGGAAAGAATCAATTGTTGAGATAGGTACACCATGATAATCAATATAAGTCTGATTTGGATTGTAAGATGAGATGAGATGATCTGTGAATAGAGATAAAATAATTTGTGAATAGTGGTGAAATAGTTTGCGTTAATATGTTTTATGGAGTTTTAGAAAATGAAAGAGAAAAATTGAATAAAAATATTATAAAGTTAAAATATTATTAGAATATAATAATATTTGAATATTATTTTTACTTTTTTATTTGAAAATTTTGATTTTTTTTTTATTTTATTTGGAAGTTTGAAAAAATTATAATAATTGGATAATGATTACATGAAAAAGTAGAAAATTTGATATTGGAAAGTATTTACCTTTGTGGTATTTAGATATTAAGATAAGACAAAATGAAATGTGCGGCTTTTACTATTCGAAATTGGCCTTAATGTAACAAAAGAATCATGATATATAGGCACACATATGAATAGTAAAATCACTGTTCACGTGTCCAATTTGTGCACACGGACCCTTCATGTCTTTATGACAAAATTTTCATAGATAGCAACGAGGGTTCCGAGCAGAATGTCCAATATGTGATTTTGTTCTCTCGTCTTGGCCAAAATAAGCTAATTAATGACGAAGCTATGTGCTCTTGGAAAATAAAGTAAAACAAGAAATCAATTATATGATTCAAAAATTTATGTTGTTCAGCTTTCTTCCTATGTCAATATATAGAGTTGAAGATGATTTTATTACCTTCATAAATGAAAAAATAAACTTTTGGGTGAAATACATTGTTCCAGACAACTATACTGTTCATAATATATCTATATAAGATTATATAGCGGAAGTCCTAATTCTTCAAGTATTCCAAGGTGTCTTGTTAGTCTCGAGCGAACTTTCTATCTGACGTTCTCTCGAGTGATCTGTCAAGTGAGTGTCGAGCGAACTCTCTACTTGAATTTTGTTCAAGCAATCTGTCACGCGAACTTTGAGTTCGGTTTGCACTCCATAACCCAAGCCTCCATGAAATCTACCAAAAACATCATAATGCATTTTTGTTGAGTTTGATCAAGTCATCAAATTGAACCACCATAAGAATAAACCAGGCGCCACAAGCCAACATACAAACCATTGAGATTCAAAAGATTCCCATGCAATCAGTTTGAAATGGAACAGAATGATAGTCTAGCTAGCCAAACTCTGCATAGGATGAGCGGCTCAATATTCTAGTTACTGGACAAGTAATTATTTGTCAATTAGAAGGAATCAACATTCTTCAATGCTGCTATCTGATTTTTAAAAGTTGAAATGAGAGAAGTAGATAAATAAAATAAGTTTTTACAAGAATTAATTATAAATTTAATACTCTGTCAAAAAAAAAAACCTCAATTATAAATATTATAAAATTTCTTTTTTATTTTTTAATTCTCATCAAATTGATCTAGGAAAACAAGTCCCTAATTGCCGAGGTAATAATGTGCCGGTCACGAATGTGAGACACTGTTTGATAAGCTACTTTATTTTTTAGGGCTAATCTTTGTCTCAATATTTCGCGACAAAAAAGAAGCAGAATTTAAAAACTACAGCTAAGTTCTGCAGTAGTAGGAGAAGTTGGTGGTATCTTTATTCTTTACTGCTGCAAAATGATTTCCGTCACTCAATTTGAGCTGCCAATGTCAGAGACCTATAATTAGCAGGTATAGTAAAGTCCACACGTAGTCCTGCTGCCTATTTAATCCTGCTGCATGCATGAACATGACTACGTACTGGCTCCCATTTAATGCTATTTTTGCCATAACATAATAAAACCTCGGATGGTGCTACGTCCACGGAGGTATAATTATTATTATTATTATTTTTTTATTTTTTTTTTTACATATATCTTTTTATACTTTTAAATATTTTTTAAAAGAATAAAAAATCACAATATTATTAAAAAATATTTCCTTAATTATTAAATAAAAATAAAAAATTTCAACATAACATCGAGCTGTAAGAATCAGTAATGAGAATATCATTTTTTTAGTTCCCGTTAGTTATTTTGATGTGTTTTTTTTTACTTTTTTTTACATGTATGTTTATAAAAGTTTTAAATATATATATTTTTAAAAAATTTACAATATCATTAAAAAATATTTCCTTAATTACAAAATAAAAATAAAAAACAAAACCAACTATAACTCCCAACGAGAGCTGGGAGCGGGATGCTTAGCATGATCTTCTTTAAAACCCCTCACGTTCCAGTTTCCATTATGAGAGATATCATCAAAATTTTGTCAGGTGAGAGATATGTCTATGGCTGATGTCGTTGTTGATCAAGCTGTGTCGTTATATGCTACACCCTAAAACTATGGGGAATTTGGGTCCTCGATGGAAACCTTGATCACCATCAACACGGCTCAACAAAATAATAATTTGAATATAAGAAATATTTTAGCTACAATAAAATTCTATTAAAATATACCTACAAATTGACATGATTTCATATAATGCGTTAATGAATATAAATAAATTTTTTATCTAACATGATTAGGATACTAGCTAGTTAGCTGCTCCTAAATATTCAGAAAACGCCTTTACCGTCGGATTTATATGATTTTAATGATCTTTTGCAAGGTATAAGCTTTAGTGAGCGTATGCATCGTACGTTATTGTTGTTGGTTATAGGTTTTTGTTGATGGTAGTTATCTGACGTTAGTTTACCCAATAAATAAAAGAAATAGCTATCTGACATTAATTTATGCACTCGAGTTCGAGTTGAGAGTTTAGCTTATCAAGTTGAGTTCGAACAAAATTAAATAAAAATTTTGAACTCGAATTTTTTGAGTTGAGTTGAACTCAGCAAGCCAAATTCCGGCTCCGCTCGATTAGAGCCCTACATGACCATGAAGCATCTCTAGCTAGTACTTGCCTGGCCTGTGATGATCTGTCAACTCTCTCTTCTCATCAAACATATGCCTCCAATCCATTGATATAAATGCCTTAATTTGCGTAAGTTTTCTATTTAATTAGGTTTCTCTTTGATATACATTCATGTAGACTTATTTTTTATTTTTTTCAATTTTTTCTTTATCTGTTTTATAAATAAAGGTAATATTTTTTAACCAAGTTAAAATACCTCCATTAACAACTTCAGGATTAATTAATTATTAGACTTGTTGTTGCAGATAGTGGGTCGAGCCTTTTAACATTTGAGGACAAAAAAAAGGTCCAAAACCCTACGTAAGACCTTGCCTCAAATGTTAGTACTGATCTATTGCCTTCATACACGATAAATATTTCTCGCTTTTAAGCTGTTCTTTTTCTTTTCTTTTTTGAAAAAAGAAAGAACTTTTTTCTGCGTTCCATTAATTAGCTCGCATGCATGCATGAACTCAGATTTTCAAGCATATCATGAGAGCTTGAAATTAAATATGAGTGAAAAATCATCATTTCTATCTGCACATATATGGCACAGACTTACAATGGCGCCCATGATGAACAATTCTAGGTTGAGCAATATTGGCCATGATCCACTTCTAGTAAGCAATGGTCCAATGAATAATGATTTGTTTAAGTTTTACAAAATGCTAAGTAGCCTCTTGATTTTGCCCTGTAGGTTTATCCGCTCATGTGTTTTAATTTTTTATTTTTTTTAATGGTAAAGAATTTGACTAATAGTGAATGTGTATTTTTTAAAAGAATATTTAAATATATTTAAAATAAATGTTTAAAATAAAAAATGCACCGAGACATGCCTAGTGGTATATACTTGACGGCCCCCTAGCATTGCATGTCTATTTTAAAAAAAGAACACGTAAAACTTATCTATTTAAAACTTTTACGATAAATTTACTCATATATACCTAAATTTTGCAAATTAAAAATGCATGCTGCATGCATGCAATGTTATAGATGAAAGGATATTATATATTTGGAATTTAATTTGCAAAGGAACAAAGAAACAACAACAAAATGACACGCAAGCAATCGAATCATGTATTAATTAGACACTCGTATTAAAATTAAAGTACTACAGATCAAGCGGCGTCAAATGCCATGCATTAAGTACCCAAAGTAATATTTAAAGAGAAATGGAAACATTTTCTTCAATATTAATGTTATTTTTGGTTTCTAAGATATTTGGAAATTAACAATGCATCTCCAAATACAAACATCTCTCGCTAGCTGATCCGAAACTTAAGAAAAACAAAATGCAGAAACATCTCACACAACTACAATAACAACTTAACTGCCAAACAGTAGAATATCGGTAAGGAAATTAGGTTATAAACTCAAATCCCATGCACGCATGAGTACAACAAGAACAACTTCAAGGATTTGGAAGAAAGCCGTTCCCACCACCAACGCCGACACCAGACCCACTGCCGACACCTCCACCAATATTACCACCCAATCCACCGATTCCACCTAAACCACCTCCGGTTCCACCGAGTCCACCGCCGAGCCCACCGCCGAGCCCACCGCCGAGCCCACCACCGATGCCAGCAGCTCCACCCACTCCGCCAAAGGGGAGTCCATCATTGCCGAGCCCAGAATAGCCGCCAACACCACCGTACGAAACGAAGTTCTTTTGGTCGTCGAGGCCAGCATCGCTGGGCACAATCCTAGCTGTAGCGTGGACTACAGCTAGAGCAAGAACTAGCATTGCACACCACCTCATTGCCATCTCGATCTCTTATATTTTTTTTCTCTCACTCACAACTCTCTCTGATATCTCTTTCTCCTCTGTCGCTCTGTGTTAGTGCCTGGAGCAGTGTCTGAGGAACAGTTTATATAGGCAAGAAAGGAGGAGTTGGGTGACAGTTGCGGGTAGTAAATGAGGTTAAATGCGTGTTCAGAGCTTTGCTGTCTCAAATTTCAAAGGACGAGAGATTTTAAAGCTCATCTCATGGGGTAAAAGATCGAGCTTCGGGACAATGTTCAGAGGATTAATATATAAATAGTTGAAAAAATATTAGAATATCTATACAAAATCTTGTAAAACTAAATTTAAATAATTATATAATTTTTATTATAAAATATGTCAATTCATAAACTTATTTTTATAAAATTTCTATCGTTTCTAAACAAAAAATATTGGAAGAAAACTTGATACAAAACTTTGGAAATCAGTGTGGATGGGTTGGCAGCATGGGTATAGTCGTTCCAAATGCAATATTAATAGACGGTTGGACCTAACGAGTAACGAGACCTTCCTTTAACCGTTGAAATTGCTGCTCCATTCAGTAAAGTACGTATTTTAAGTAATTTAATATTTAAACCAATTAAATCAATAACTATTTAAAATATGCCACATTAATTTATTAATATAATTGAGAATAAAAAATCTATAATAATTAAAAAAATGAATGCTGAGATTAATTATAATTAAATACTATTTCTCACACCAAAAACTCTATTTTCCTAAAACTTTAAATTCATATTAATAAATTCCAAGGTTGTCACTAAATTAATTAGTTATATACATTATCTCACATATATACTTTGTATTTATGAATCCAGCCACTCAAATATTCCAATTATAACAACCACATAATATTATTTAGGTGGCAAATATTGATATGCTTGTCACATCTGTTATAAAAAAGAAAAAAATGAATGATTTGGCTATCTTCAAGTTAATGGTGTTAAACAAAAAAATTCTTCTCCCTTTTCTCTCTAGAAAAAGGGGTGGAGTGAGGTAGTGTGACGTGTGTAAGGGAGTGTGAGACAGTTTTAACAGAATTTTAAAGATTCTATGGTGGTCCCAAGGGCGGAAAGGTGAGTGCTACGGTGGTTGCAGGCGCAGGAGAAAAATTTTGTAGTGGCTGAGTGGTGTTGATGTAGTGGGGGGTAGCTTATCGTATGCATTCTGGATACGATGGAGGAGATGGAGAGGAAATGGGAAAGGCTGAGACTAACTGAGGAGGAAGACAGGGTGTTTGCAGCGGATGATAGCATTCAGAATGCCTTGGAAAATAGAGGGGAAAGAAGTCTTGTGGGGAGGGTGACGATGGAAAGGAATATGGGGAAAAGGGTTCTGGAATCGACTATGGCAAAAGTTTGGCGATTATCTCGACCTACTTCATTCAGGGAGGTAAGGTCAAATGTATTCGTGATCACTTTTACTTCTCAGACTGATAAATGGAGGGTATGGGAAGGGAAGCCTTGGCTATTCGATAACTGTTTGATTGTACTTAATTTGTATGATGGATTTACTCAGCCTGCTGAAATATCATTTGCTATAGCAAGGTTTTGGGTTCAGCTCCATGACCTTCGTTTGGCCTGTATGAATGAGGAGTGCGGGAAGGAGATTGGAGGAGCAATAGGCAGGGTAGTTGGTGTTGATACCAATGAGGATGGGTGTGGTTGGGGACAATATTTGAGGATTCGTGTGGAAGTGGATCTGTTAAAGGCCTTAGTGAGGGGGAGAAGGATTTCTATAAGAGGGAAGAGTTGCTGGATTCTCTTTAAATATGAAAAACTCCCAAGAATTTGTTTTGATTGTGGAAAGATTACCCACTTTGGCAGTAGGTGCGAAAAAAGGGATGAAGGGACTATGAAAAAACAAGGGGGCGATGGTAAATTTGGCCTTTGGCTGAGAGCTGATCCTCCAGGGAAGAGAAATGCTAGGCAAAAATCTAGAACAGGGTTAGAATATTTTGCTAGAGGGTAGGTGCCTGGGCAAGATTGTACTGGGGTGGAAAAGGAACCAGTTCCTAAAATGTTCTCTGATGAGCTCAACAATGAGGAGGGTAGAACTAAGGAAGATGGTGGGGGAATGAGATTGTATAAAGGGGAAGGGATGGGAGGAGTTAGTAAGATAGAGGGTGAGGGAGTCGAGGACTCAGTTTCTGGGGTTCTCAACAACTTGTCCCTAGCCAGATGGAGGATCCTCCTCCTTCTCTATCTATTAGTATGAAAGGGAGTGAGGGGGAGGGGGAGGGTGATATTGTGGAAACTGTTCTCTGTACTGAGGAGGCTACACAGTTTGAGTAGGGTGGAAAGGGTGGGGGGAAACGGAAAAGGAGGGCAAAGGAGAAAGTGGTGACTCAGGATCCTTTGTTGGTCTTAGTGAATTTAAAAAGAGGGAGAGAGGGTTGTAAGGAAGGTGAAGTGAAGGGGAGCAGAGTGAAGACGGGTAGGAAAGAGATTAAGGTAGAGGGAATTAAGGATATAGTGGAGGTGGCTGTTGAACAGCCCCGCCAAACACCATGAAAATCTTGAGTTGGAACTGCCGAGGGCTTGGGAACTCTCGGACAGTTCAGGACCTTTGCTGTTTAGTGAAGGATAAGAGGCCCAATTTTGTCTTCTTAATGGACACAAAATTGCATAAAGGAAATGTTGATTGGTTGAAGAGAAAGATTGGTATGGCTAACTGTTTTGTTGTTGATGTTGTTGGTAGAGGAGGAGGATTAATGCTATGTTGGGAGCATGAAGTAGAGGTTGAGATTTTTAACTTTTCTCAGAGACATAAACTGCTGGGTTACTGATCCAAACACAAAAGTTAGATGGCTGTTTATTGGCTTTTATGGCCATCCTGAATTGCAAAAAAGAAAGGAAGTATGGAGAATGTTGGCTTCTTTTAAACCTAGGAAGGGGATTGGATGGAGTGTTATGGGGGATTTTAATGAGATAACTACCCACGATGAGAATGAAGGAGGTAAACTAAGGGGAGAAAGTCAGATGGCCCAGTTCAGGGAGATGTTAGAGGAATGTGAGCTACATGATATGGGATGGTCAGGTGATAAATTCACATGGAGCAACGGGCATTCAAATGCTACTTTTACTAAGGAGCGTTTGGATAGGGCTGTGGCAAATCCTAGGTGGTTTGAGCTTTTCTCAGATAGGTTACTTGATGTCCTACCAGCAAGGTGCTCTGATCATAGGCCCATCCTACTATGCTTTGATAAGATTGTGGGGAAAGGGTGTAACAAGAAAAGGGTTTTAAATATGAAGCCTCTTGGGCACTGGAGGAGGAGTGTGGTAGGGTGATTGCCTCTGTGTGGGGAAAAGAAAGGGTTGGTTATAACTCCACTTCATTGGTGCAGGACTTGTTATCTAACTGCAGTTCAGCTCTAAGTAGTTGGAGTTATAAGGTTCATAAAGGGAGGGATAAGGTGCTTAAAATGAAAACTGAGCTTCTAAAAAGTTTACAAGCTAAGGAGAGTTGTAAGAATGTGGAGGAGTTGAAGAGGGTTCAAGAAGAGGTGGGGTTACTTTTGGATCAAGAAGACTTAATGTGGAAACAAAGGGCTAAGAAGAACTGGTATAAATCAGGTGATAAAAATACCAAGTTCTTCCACGCATGTGCCAATCAGAGAAGAAGGAGAAACGCAATTACTCAGGTTTAAGCTAGCCAAAACAGGCTGGTTAAGGCACCTGCAGAGATTGAAAAGGTGTTTCACAATTTTTTTGAGTCTCTTTATAAGACCTCTGAACCAACTGCAACAAACATCGAGAACTGTATTTAGTACATGGTGCCAAAAGTGTCAACTGAGATGAATGAGAGGATGTGTTTACCTTTCACAAGGGAGGAAGTGGAAGTTGCTCTGAGAATGATGAGGCCTTTAAAGTCCCCTGGACCTGATGGATACGGGGCATGTTTCTTTCAACAACATGGAGCATTATGGGAGATAAGGTCACTGTAGCAGTGCTGGAATGCTTGAATGATGGTATCATTCCTCAATCTCTTAACTACACTTACATTGCTTTAATTCCTAAGGTCAATAAGCCTATGTTGGTTAGTGAATATAGGCCAATTAACCTCTGTAATGTAGTTTATAAATTGTGTTCCAAAGTTATTGCTAATAGGCTCAAGGTTGTGCTTCCTTGTATTATTGCTCCTAATCAAAGTGCTTTCCTTCCGGGAAGACTTATATATGATAATGTGATGGTAGCCTATGAAGTGCTCCATATAATGAAGACAAGGCTAAAAGGCAAAAGTGGGAGCATGGCTTTAAAGCTGGATATGTTCAAGGCATATGACAGAATAGAGTGGAGTTTCCTAGAGACTGTTCTAAAGAGATTGGTGTTTGATGGGAAATGGGTCCAACTGGTTATGAGCTGTATAAGCTCAGTAACATACTCAGTTTTATTGAATGGGAAACCAGGGAAGAGGGTATTTCCTTCCAGGGGCCTAAGGCAGGGAGACCCTATTTCTCCCTACCTTTTCATCTTGTGTGTAGAAGGCCTAAGTTCCTTGCTTAACTCGGCTGACCAAAGGGGTGATATCATAGGGGTTTCTGTGGCTAGAGGAGGACTGAGAGTTAATCATCTACTCTTTGCAGATGATTGTGTATTGTTTGGAAGGGCAAAAAGGGAAGAATGGAGGAAGTTGAACTCAATTCTAAAGGTATATGAGGAGGCTTCAGGGCAAGTTCTGAACAAGAAAAAATCTTCTTTGTTTTTCAGCACTAATACTGATGAAGATGAAAAAAGGAGGATCCTTCTTGAAGCAGGAGGTGTAGTGTGTGGCAACTATGAAAAATATTTAGGCCTTCCTGCCATGGTGGGTAAGGCTAAGTATAAAACCTTTAGAGGAGTTAAAGAGAAGGTGTGGAAGAAGATTGATTCTTGGAAGACCAATTTCTTGTCTCAGGCAGGAAAGGAGGTCCTTATCAAGGCTGTTCTGCAAGCAATTCCTTCATACACGATGGGAGTTTTTAAGGTGCCAATGACACTCTGTAAGGAACTAAATTCTCTGTATTCCAGATTTTGGTGAGGACACAAAGATAACTCAAGGAAGCTTCACTGGTGGAGTTGGGAAAGGTTGGGAATGCAGAAGGCAAATGGAGGGATGGGATTTAGGGACATGGAGAGTTTTAATATGGCCATGCTTGCCAAGCAAGGCTGGCGTTTTCTTCAAAATCCTTCATCCCTTGTTGCCAGGATCTATAGAGACAAGTATTTCAGAAATTCTATGTTCTTAAAAGCCAAACTTGGTTTAAACCCCTCTTTCATTTGGAGGAGTGTGTTATATGCTAGGGACTTGTTGAAAGAGTGTCTTCAATGGTGGGCAATGGGAAAGACATCAAGATCTGGGGAGAGAAGTGTTTGCCAACTCCTACTTCTAAGTGTGTCCAGTCTCCTGTTTTCAGGCTATGGGGGGAAGAGAGGGTGCATAGATTTATTAATGCTCATACCAAGACATGGGATGAGAATCTTATTAGAGCCCTGTTTTCAGTTGAGGAAGCAGAAACAATCCTTCGAATCCCTTTAAGCAGAATAGGTGATGTTGATAAGCAAATTTGGGGCTATACAAAAGATGGCTTATTTACTGTCAGGAGTGCTGATCACCTTGATACAAGCAGGAAAAGACGAAGGAAAGGGGAAGCCTCAAGGAGTGATCAAGGTACTGCTGTGTGGAAGTCTATATGGGCCCTAGAGGTACCTGCAATGGTCAAGTTGTTCATTTGGAAGTTTGCAAATGACATTCTTCCTACTAATAGTAACCTGTTCAAAAAGAAGGTGGGGGAATGTCCTTTATGCCCTATATGTAAAAGGTAAGAGGAGTCAGTGATGCACATTCTTTGGAGTTGCCCCTTTACAGTAGATGTCTGGCCTGAATCCATCAGTCATGTTCAGAAATGGGTGACAGATGAAGGTGATTTCCTGGATTATGGGAAAAGCTGATGACCAGATTAAAGAATGAAGAGTTGGAATGGATGGCTACAACAATGCACAGGATCTGGCTGAGAAGAAACAGCTTCCTTTTCAACAAAAAGTTCTACAGTCCAAAGATTTTAGTTCAGATGGCTAGTGAGGGACTGGAGGATTATAAGGCTATACAACAAATTCCCATTGGTAGGACAGTCTCGGGTGTCCCAGATGGATTAAAGAAGAGATGGCAAAGACCCTACCCTAGAGTGGTAAAGGCCAACTGGGATGCTAGTCTTGATTTAGAAGCCAAGAAAATGGGGGTAGGGATTTGTATTAGAGATGAGGAAGGTGAGGTGTTGGTTTCTGCCTGTGATGTGAAGGCACATGTGGACAATCCTGCACTTGCAAAGTGCATGGCTTTGTGGAGGGCCTTGGAGATTTGCAAGAAGCTTGCACTGCCAAAAGTTTATTTTGAGGGGGATGCAGCTGCTGTCATCAAGGCAATTAACAAGGATGGTGAGGATCAATCGTGGATGGGGCATATTATATATGACATCAAACGGATCATCACAAAGAGGGAGGACTGGACAGTGAACTTTGTTTCTCGAGAGAGTAACAATGTTGCTCATTTGTTAGCTAAACATGCATTGGTTATAGGGGAGGAGAGAATATGGATTGAGGAGGGACCTTATGTAATTTGTAATGCTTTGTTGCAGGACAAATTTTGTAATGTTTCTGGTTGATTGAATATAAGTTGAGGCAGCACACTGATCGTGCCGTCCTTTTTTCAAAAAAAAAAAAAAGTTAATGGTGTTAAAATATTTGTAGAATTTGCAGAGAAATAGTATTGTTAGTCCTGGATTTTATTATCTCTAATCATATAATTTAAACTTATTTAACTTATTTAAAGTTATTTTTTCATTTTAGTTGATTTATAAATTTGCTTAATTAAAATGCTCTGCAATATTATTGAGCATACATAAGTATAATATATATATATATATATATATATATATATATATATTAAATATAAAAGAGTAACATTATTAGTTAAATCTTTGAATTTAGAATGAATGGACCAAGAAGATCATCACTTCATGAACATATAATAGTGCAATATTGTGGCCGCCAGAGTCAAGAACTTCTATTTGGAATGGTGAGATTAGACGAGCTTCAAAGCTCTCACAATTAATATTGAAGCTGTAGAATGCTAATATGTTACTATTCTACAACTTCTACAACATGCTATTTTATCAAATGAGTAATGTTAGGTACAAGCTCTAAATGTTTTGTAAAAATATGGGTCCCATAAAAAAAAGTGAGTTTTTCATACTTTTCAATGGTGGGGTCCATTTTTTTATACAGGACTTGCATGAGACTTTTGCATTTGTGGCTTGTATATATCATTTCTTATCTTATCAAACCCTATATAATCAAGCCAAGCCGAGCCGAGCCGGTCTTTAGATTGTCGAGCTCGGCTTAGTTAAAACAATCCAATCTCGAGATTTTTATACAATCTTTGTTCAAGCTTGGCTTTGTGAGCTAAGATACTAACTTGAACTCGAGCTATTTATTTTTTAATTTTTAAATAAAATTTAATAATTAAGAAATTAGATAAATAAAAAATAGAAATTGAAATTTAATGAAATTTTTACAACTAATAACTAGAATCCCTATTGAAATAGGAAATGGTAAAAGTTTATAAATAAGTAATATGTAACTAGTTGATATTTATTCATAATAACAATATATTATATGCCAACATAAATTACTAAACATACATATAATATGATAGTATATATCAACATTTCGTATATATATTTCTCACATACTTGTATATAAAAGTATTAAATCATACCAACTAACTCTTGTACAAATTATAAAATGGAAAATATAGTATGTTGCTTGAGTTTGCCCACTTATTTTGGCCGCTCATGTATTTAAAATTTTTTTAAAAATTTTTTTTACTTAATGATTAAGAAAGTGATTTTTAGTGTATTAGCATATTTTTTCCTATTTTTTAAAAATATTTAAATATATTAAAAAAATGTAAAAAATAAAAGAAGATAAAAATAAAAAAGGAAGTTTGTGCTAGCGAGCGCGCCCAGCGATCAAAGCTGGGCGGCACGCTAGCAGGACTCTTATAAAATATAGTTATGAAGTATATTCAATATACAGACACAAGTGACTAAGCATAAATAATTAGGTTGTAGACTATATATTTAATTATAAAAGGTGCTATGCTTATATTATTAACTAATATGTATATATACAGAGGTGTATGTATATATTTATCAAAGTATGAATGAGTTTTAATTGAGTCAGGCTAAATAGTCGACTAAGGCCTTAAAGAGTTTTAGCCGAGCTGAGTCGAATTTAGTCGAGTATGTGTCATTTACTAATCGAGCGGGTATCTACTTTTATGGGAGGGATTTTTTTTTTTACGAGTCAAGTTCGATTCATGTTTAATCAGATAAGTATTGAGCAGGCTATCGAACAGACTGATTCATTTACCGCCCAAATCAAATACAATCAACTTCAACAAGCATGGAACTTAATTAGCTCAAGCTTTCCCAGTTTTGCAAAGGGAAAAAAAAATTAAATAATAAGAAAATGACACAATCCAATGCATTTAGATGCTCTTAAATAAACCACATTGATTAAGCTTCAAATGCCATGCAATTATAAGTACCTAAAGTAAAGACAAATGGAAACATTTTCTTCAATATTCTTATTTTTGGTTCCTAATTAGACATTAGGAAACAAACATCTCAAAATACAAACATCGATCTCTCATAGCTTAGAAAAGAAAAACATAATAGAGATACACATCTAACATCTCACACAACTAATCAACTAATTAACTTCCAAATAGTACTAGATCATCATATGGATAAGGTAATTATTAGGTAAACTCAAATCCCATGCAGTACAACAACTTCAAGGATATAATTGGATCCCAACTCCGACACCAGGCACACCGCCGACACCACCAGCACCACCGAAGCCACCCATTCCACCAAGTCAATCGCCGAGCCCACCACCCATGCCAGCAGTTACACCCACTCCTCCAAAGGGGAGTCCATCATTGCTAAGCTCAGAATAGCCACCAACTCCACCATATGAAATAAAGTTCTTTTGGTCGTCAAGGCCGCTGCCACCATTGCTGCTGGGCACAATTCTTGCTGCATTATTAGTCTGAACTATAGCTAGAACAAGAACCAGCATTGCACACCACCTAATAATTGCCATCTCAATCGATCTCTTATATTTTTTTCTGACTCAAAACATACTCTCTCTAATCTTTCTTTCTCTTACTTTCGCTTTTGTTGTGTGAGTACTTGAAACTAGCAGCGTTGAGGGTCGCATTATATAGGGAAAAGAGCAATGCTACTTTGCCGCCTGAGTAGCACTACTCAGTCATACCACTAGTGTAACACCCCGTATTTTAGTGTATTTTTAATGAAGGATTATTTTAATTAATTTAAATTTTGGTTCTCTTATTTTAAAATTATAGGAGTTTTAGAATATTATTTTATAATATTTTAAGTTGTGAAAATTATTTTTAATGTGCTTTCTTAATATTATTTACTGTTTTGCATTTAAAGTGATCTTTAATTTAAATTGGTTTGTTTATGGGTTTTAAATGTATTATTGTTTTATTTAAGTCTTTCACTGCGTTTGAATGATTTTATTTAGTTTATTGTTTTAAAATCGTTTTCGTTGGATCATTTTTGGGACCCCAAGATGTGAGGATTAGATCTCATTTTTTTTCCTCTATTTTTCTTTTCTTTTCCTTTTCTTTCTTTCTTTTCTCTCTTATTTCTCTCGGTCTCTCTCTCCTCCCGCGCAGCAGCCCCTCTCTCGTTTCTCTCTCTCTATCGTGTGTTTTCTTCATCCTGCTAGAGCGCCGTCGTGCGCTGCCCATCACCGACACCGCCCCAGCCCAAACTCTTCCCTCGAGCCGGCGATCACCCACCATAAATTTGAGCCCTCTCGAGCCACCGTCGACCCGCACGCACCACATAAGGCCGCGATGTTCCTTGCGTCGCTATGCCGCCGTCCAACCACCTCGGCCACCATTTCTTCACCACATCTTCCTCTACTCCTAGCAACCATTGGACCAAACCCGGCCTCGATCTGTCACGGTGAAACCGCATTAACCATATTTCTGATTCACACTTTTCGGACCTTAAACTGCCCTTGCGCGCCACCACAGCCAAAGGCCACCACCATTAGCTTCATCGACCTTCTAAGCCCTACCCTATCAATCTCAAATCTTGGTTTGACTTCGCTCAAAAGTAGGTTTTTGAGACCTACGGCCAGTGTATTTTTATACTGTTTAGTTGCTATTTTGGAGCTTCTAGTTCATCATTGATCCTCTGAAAATTATTATATAGCGCTGTAAGTATTTTCCCAAACATCTTTTGAGATTTAAATATATGTTTGCAATAACTCATTTCACTGTGTTCTGGTTGGTTATTCCGGACTGAGTCCGAGGAGTACGGGGATCGGATGGATTTGAGGACAGAGTATTTGTGTGTTGATTATATTGTGATTTGGTTGGCTGTTGAATATTGAGGTTGTGTCTAGTTCATTGCATGTGCACGCATGTTCATGTTTGTAAATTGAAAACTGAGTTTTCGTTAATTGCATTTATGTTTATGTAGATATTTGAAAACTGGGTTTTCATATATGGAATGGATTTTTGGGTGCGTGTATATC